>VNJS01003345.1:0-169824 GCA_008042575.1 Drosophila watanabei | reverse complement strand
ATTTACAACAAAATTCTGAAAAAATATGAAATACTAGTATCTCAAAGTAGAAGAAATTATGTTGAAAACTGACAAAGCTATAATTTTTTTTCTGAAAATTTCACGACCGTTCCTATGGCAGCTATATGATATAGAAGTCCGATTTTTATAAAATTAAATCTAAAAATCTGAAACAATATAGAAAGCTCATAACCGAGAGTTGAACAAGATATGTTAAAAAACAGTGAAGTTATAATTTTTTTTCAACAAATTTACGGATCGGTTGTATGGCAGCTATATGATATAGTCGTCCGATCCGGCTCGTTCCGACTTATGTACGAGTGAGAGTATATAGAAGACTATCTGCAAAGTTTCATTAAGATAGCTTCAAAACTGAGGGACTAGTTCGCGTATAATCGGACAGACGGACAGACGGACAGACGGACAGACGGACAGACGGACAGACGGACATGGCTAGATCGACTCGGCTGTTGATGCTGATCAAGAATATATATACTTTATAGGGTCGGAGATGACTCCTTCACTGCGTTGCAAACTTCTGACTGAAATTATAATACCCTGCAAGGGTATAAAAATACCTTGAGCTTTCTAAATTCAATTAGACTTTAAATTCAATTTAAAGCCAAGTCTCATATCAATTACGTCATAAGCTCTTTACGCAATCGAATAACTATCCTGTCCCTCCGTTTTAAGGACTCGCTCATGTATTAATTTCACCCAAAACGCCACTCATCCATTTCAACATCATTAGGGAGAACTGCAAATAGTATTCGGGATCAGGTCCTGTTCCTAATCATTTTGCACTTCGCATGGACGCATTTATGCAATTTGATGCTTACGTAATTATCTCGAACGAATAGTTCCGCACGGCACCGATGGATGGATGGATGGATTGCCATCGATGCTGTGCCCTGTCCTGCCCCCCGAGAGTCCTTGTGATTCCGCAGAGATATCAGTGACGGTCCTGCTGCTGCTGCACCCACTGCGACCCTCTTCGGTGCTCATAATGCACTTTGCATGTAAAATATTTAATTAAATGAAAAATAGCAAAACCCAATGGAGGACCCGCCGGCTCCTCTTCCGCTCTTCGGTTACGGGTATCCCTACATGCCAGCATCCTGGGCGAGGGCCGTAAAAAAGTTTATTTGTTTCGCGGCTGCCTCAGTCAGTCTTCATTTATTGTAAATGAGTTTGCCAGGACGAAGGAAGGAGCGCATGGCTGCGGTACGTGGTACGTCCAAAGGATGCATATTGAATAAGACTGCGAGCCGCACGCAGATGGCATTCCCAATTCAATTGCAATTCCCAATGCAAATAATTTGCAGCTGAATGCCATTAATGACGGAATGCCGGGATAACGACATTGAGACTATGTTAAAATAAAGTAAATATATGTATATATATTTTTATACGCCGAACACTTGCTTTAATGCCGCGTAATTGACTTTCGCAACAAATAAAATGAGGCGCGGCCCTGAATTAATATCAATGCTAGTCGCAGGGCTGCTGGATCACCATGATGAAGTAATCGTCCTGCGGGCACAGCAACACCTCGTGCAGGAGCGTCCGCATCCGCAGGAAGGTGAACTCATTGGTGGCGTCCAGATCCTGGACCACCTGGCGCGCCTTCTCCCGCAGCATCTGCATCAGGGCCGCGTAGTGCAGCGTCAGGTTGTACTCCAAGGTGGTCTTGATCGGTATCCCGTCGTTGTCCACCACCATTATACCGGTCACATTCTTGAGGGCCTGGAAACGTTTCAGCAGTTCCTCCACTTCGGCAGACATTTTTAATTCCTTTTTATATTTTTTATTTATTTACTTTTTATTTTACTTTTAGTGTTACAATGTAACTTTATTGTGTGGCGAATGTGTTTTGAATTGTGAACAAACATCAACTACAAATAACATAAATTTCAGGGCCTACCCCTGTTTTGTACTGATTTCCAATTAAAATGATTATTGTGCTCAGTGTAACATATTTGCCAGGGCCTGCTGTCACTCGGATTGTTCATTTCGTCTGCCAGTTTAACGAGTCGATACAAGTTTTATGATGCCCGGCATAATCCCGGGGAATTTGTGCTGCCTTCGCCGTGCCGTCGTTGTAGCCGTAAATAAGCATTCAAGTTGGCAACAATGCCGGATGTCGGACTGGAAAACTTTTCGCTTTTGTGGATGCCAGAAGTACGGAAAATTAATTGAATGCTGTTGATGCTGCCAATGCAGATGGCGATGCCCCATCCTGCCCTCGGTCCCTTGGTCCACTCGAAATGCAGATGAAATGTGTTTGCATCAACTTTTTCGGGAAAGCGGGACGGGACGGGACGGGACCTGGCTGTGCGGAAATTATGCCACTCTTCCGGCTCGACTCCGGACTCCGGCGGACAAAAGCCGGCTCGGACCGCACCGGACTATGGCCGGACTCAGGGCGGAGTTGTTATGAAAAAGAGTGTAAAATTGTTCACTTTTTAAATTAATTAAAAGTCTTAAAACTCATAATGAAATTACTCAAATGGGCAGACGAGAACGCAGACGGCAGACAGCCGGACAGCCGGACAGGACGACAGGGATGGCCATAAAAAGGATTCGGGGCGGTGCACATGCAAATTCCTGGCCAGACTTGAGGGAAATTAAGCTTCTTTGCTCAACTTCTGGAAATTCATTTGGTAATTAAATCAATGTCCATGTGAAAAACCTCAAATGCAATTTGTCATGCAATGCCGGAGAAGTCAAATTGTGGAAAATTCTCGCCACCTCTAACCCTGTAAGAGGGGGAGGGAAGGCAAAAGAGGCTTTTCATTTTATTGCATTTTTGCTGAATAAATATTTGGCTTTACTCGCCGGCCAGCTGCAACATGAAAAATAATCCAAATAAGCGAAATGGAATGCAACAGGAGCCGGTGAGTCCTTGATCCTGTTTTAGATGTGCACACGAAACTGAAATATTTACAAATGTTGTTTGCAATTTATGCAACCTGCAAACACTCGCATTTTATTAGTTACAAAGTCACGGCGCAAAAACAAAACAGTTTTTACTCTAGAATGCAATTTTTCAGCTCTGATGGTGATTTACACAAACATTCTGGCAGTATTCAAAATGGGAAATGGAATGCGCCACATTTAATTTAATATTTGTGTCTAAAAAGTTTGGCCATGCTTTCCTTTAATCCTATTATTTGTTAGGTATTTATTGGGTGAGGCTTTATATTAATTAGGTAACTTGTTTAACTGAGATATTTTGGTTTTAAATGTGCTTTAATGTTTATTAAAGTCTGCACAAATAATTATATGAAATCTGCCTGTTTATTCCAATAATTTTTGACTCATGTAATGAATGTGTAATTAATTGCAAATTAATTGATTTTTTCTTTAAATAAATATGCTCGGGCATTTTTATCATTCATCTGTCCGGATTTCCTCTGTTTTGTCACCTCTCGTTTCCTGACCTGTTTAATGAAGAATAATTTATTTATCATGGAATCATTGGGCATATTTGCAAATTTCTGCAAATATTTCATCAATTCCGCTCGGTGTTAATGATATCACGAGCCTTCCCACTCTGAGGGTCCTCCAATTCGGCAGAGAAGTCCTATTTAATGTGGCAAATTCGAGTAAATGAATTATGAGCCTGGCCAAGTTAATGAGAATCGGATTTAATTGCTAATTAGCAAGGAGCACACGCACACATGCCCAGATTATATTAGCAGCCACATTGTCCCTTCGTCCTGGCCAAAATTTAAATTATGATTGAGCATTGCTGTAGGTGTCGTCTGTACGTGACTGCTTTGTTCTTAATTCAATTATAATTAATGACGTGTGCGTAAGTCTAGGTTTGTTAAACGAACACACAAATAACATTCATCTTTGGGAAGAAAATTAAACCATTTCAAAGGATATGTATAAGGAAATTGTGTAAAGATTATGTTCAAAAGAAAATTAGAACATTCTCCAGACTCGACTTTTGTCAAAAACAAACAAACAAACAAAAACAATTTGGGTTATGTTAAAAAATATTATTTATAGTATAAGGTTCATTTTTAAACTTTTGTTGTTGAAATATTATTGTCCATATATTTTTATAAAGTTTGTTTAAAATTATCTGAAGACTCTAATATGTAAGAAAATATAATTCAGTTGTAAAAAAACCATTCTTTTTATATTGAAACAATCAAAGTCACAATATCCTTTTACAAAATACTTCCTATTACCTCTCATCTGCCACAAAGTAGGCCTTGCTTATTTCCTTTCAATAATTTCAATACCTACTTGATTTAAATCTTTATTTTTATCGCAAATAAATGGTGTCACTTACTGTCTAAAAAGTGGCAGTCAGTTTCGACGCAAATAATTTCCTTTGAGCAAGGGTAATCATTAAATTCCCAGTAGGCCACCTTTTGAGAGTATCACGGGAAAGTATACCTTAGTTAAGGGGAATCCCTCCAGAAGTCTGAGTTGGATAAGACACGAAAATCGCTTCCTGCCGACGCCGACAATGGAATCTGATTTCGAGGGACTTAGGACGGGTCCTTAAATAAAAGACTCCCGAATACCGGCGAGCCGGCAAGGTGTGACACTTTTCATTTAAGCAAAAAGTGCCGGAGGCTACCATTTTAAATTAAATATTATCGCATGGGCCTCTGTACGAGGAGCCTTCGGGCCGAGATAAATGCGTAAACACGATATCCCACTGGCTTCAAGGATGTTTCCCGCCTGACTGCCAATGCTGGCTGCTCCTGGGCCTGCGAAAGTGTTTGTTTGTCTGCACCTGACGCCTTTTTGTTGTGCTTTTTAGTATTTTATTACATTTCTCTGTTTGCATATATACAAACACTCGAACGAGTGTGTGGATGAGTGGGCGACAGTGTGTGTATATTTTTGGATGAGCCAGCAATGGCTTTTGAACCTATCTCATCTTGATAAATGAAATGAACATTCAGTTGTGCGAAAATCCTTGTAAATTGTTGAAATTGAAATGATATGCGATAGGGAAAAGATGGAAATAAAATTGTATATAAATATAACAAAGTAATATATTAATTGAAAATAAGTAAAATTAATTTAATACGATTTTTATTCGATTAAAAAATGAACAGAAAAGTAAGGTAAGCCATGACTTTACAATTTCCTTTTTTATTACTATTACCTTACAATATTTCCCTTTGAAATTTCATCTCTGTGGATTTACTTCCGCCTGTTTCTGGCGCTTTTATCCCTGTCAATTATGTATTAACCGTTTCTGGCGATTACAGGCCACTTTCCTTTCAGTGAGCCTTCCTCCTTCCTCCACTTAATATTACTTAGCAGACGGACCCAAAGCATTTGCTTATCAAAGTGCAAAACTTCTATCATATTTAACGGCAGAAAAAAAGGTCAACAAAGAGTGAAATAGAAGAGAAGGAAAAAACCTTGACATCACCTTTTTCAATCAACTAAAAAGTGTCTTGTTCGCCGCCCAGAACCCAACCATCACCACCACCTCCACCACCACCACTGACTCAATAAGCCGGCATTTTATTTGCATTTTTTTCGTCACTTGCTCGTCCGTCCGTCCCAGAGGCGGGCTGTAGTCATTTCTGCCGCTTCGTTGGGCTGCCAGCCGAGCTTTTTTCACTTTGTGCCCTCAGCATTTCGAGGCATCATCTTCAGCCAGGAGCCAGAGAGGTGTACTCCCGCCGGGTGGGTGGCCTTGGGTGTGTGCCCGCCAGTGGGTGGCAGAATCGGCGGCAGCAAATTCATCATCGTCTCAGCACGCGTCTGTCAGCCGCGCTAAGGATACAATAAATGTCTTTCGCGGTCGCCCATCCCGCTGACATCCTGTCCCATACCCTGATGTGTCCTGATGGCCTTGTCTGCACAGCAAAAAAAAAATATAATAAAAAATATAACTTAAATAATCTTTCTAATAAAGTTTACTTAAATCTTTGAAATATCTTAATAAACTCTCCGAAAACACAACTCTGTAAACTTCACTTTCAAAAATCCTTGTAAATATATATTTTTCTCTGTGTACTCTTCCGCCTGTCCTCTGCCAGGACACCCTGTACCGGTGTGTGTGTGTGTCTGTTTGAGGCTGAGTGAAATACTCTGTCGGATTAATATGCAGTAGCGCTTTGCATTTTTTCATAGCCTTCTCTTTGGTTTGTATCGTCATTTTCCGTTGCTGTTGGTTTATTCATTTGGCTTTCCCTGCTTTCTTTTTCATCCTTCCTATATATATATACACTCAAATATATATATATTTGTTTCTTTTTTTGGTCTTGGCTCTTAGCCCTGAGGCTCAGGTGCACTTTGGGGATAACAAATTAAACAACTTTATGCAAGTGGAGCTGAATAAATTGCGCCAGATCTCAGGGTATGGATTCACTTGAAATAAGTAGCTTGGCCAGGATTTGTTTTGTTTTCTATTTGAATAACAATATTTAATATGAAACATAAAAAGGGTTTTGATGGGATTACGCTGGAATATGAAGGAATAATAATTTGTAATAGGATTATGAGTTTATCAGTTCCTGAAAAGGATATCTACAAATATGAAAGTTTGTATGGTAGTTTTGGCTATGATTATTTATTTATTTAAATGATGTGTGTATAAAATTACATAAAGTAATGTGCAAGTTCTTGTTGTTAATTCCAATTTAAGCCTTGGCATCCTTGGCATTGTTTTTCCCATAGAGCTTGAGGTATTCTGGAAACTCGACCTGGCTGATGTTGCGCAACTCGAAGAAGGCCTGCTTGGTCACCCAGTGGATGACGGGGCTGTTCCACTCCTTGAGAACGTACTGGTACTTCTTGTCATGGGTGTCCTTCTGGGACATCACCTGTTTGTAGTTGTACCACAGGTAGACCATGCAGCGCAACTTGTAGATCCACAAATGATTGGGCACACTGCGGATGGTATCCTGCAGCTCGGCCACGACCTCCATGGGCATGTTGGCCAGAACGGTGTGATTCATAAGGCTGTAGATGACCCGCATGTTGCCCAGGTAGTTGTTACGATTCTTGGTAAGAGCGATCTTGGCCCGGTTGCTCAGCTCGACAAAGTCGAAGGTGCCGCCCTGCGGCATGAAGTTATACTTGACATTGAAATCCTCGAACTTTGCCAGTTGCTCGTCAATGTCAATGTTGATGCTGTGGAAGTCCTTCCACCAGCCATCCCAGTTGCGATAGAATCGGGCGCGATAGACCTTGGTCAACTCCTTGGTGATGTCATCGCGGAAGCGGAAGAGCGAGAAGCGCTTTCCTCCATTATCAACCTCAAACTCGTTGACCTCCACCGACTCAACGTAGACATGATCCACGGGGGATCGTTCCTTGCCTTTTTTGGAGGAAATGCGATACGTCGGAGTTCTCTTGAAGAAACGAGTGAGGTAGGACTTTGACTCTGGCTGAGGCAGTGGAGTCTGTCCGTGGCTGATGTATGGCAGCTTGTAGCCTCCGATATGGAAGACTCTGTCCAAAATCTCTGGAGCAGCACGAGAAGCAGCGGGAGCACGAGGGCTGGGCTCGCGGCGCCGCTTTTTGGCCATTTCCTCTGGTGGATCATATGGGCGCCATTGCTCGTTGCGCTGACCCCTCGACCCCGAATACTCACGGGAACTCATCTCCTGGCTGAGATAATTGAGCGAAGGGGAGGACTCCATGAAACTGGAGTCACCGCGACGAGCCTCGAAGCTGTGATAGCCACCAGACGAGTAGCTGTCTTGGAGATTTGAATTGGAAACATCTTGGAAGTTCCGGATAATGACAGGCGGATCCATGCCGCGGTGAAAATCATTTGGAGCAAAGCGCTCCGAACCCACATAAACGTCATTGTTATAATCCGGCGGCTGATCATTGAAGTCCATAAAGGCCTCAGTGTTGGGGGACACCTCGTGACGACGGTAGGGAGTGTTCCAGTCCAGATTCTCCGGCGGCGGCGGAGCATGCAGTTCCGCCATTAATCCAGGTCCCCCGGAATTGTCATTCCACCCACGCCGATGGTTCCACTCGTTAAATTCATCACCGATGGAGCGCCTGACCACATCGTTATCCCGGAATTTTTCGCCCAAGCGCTGCTGGATATTCCTTCCAGCAGATCTGGGCACAGATCTTCCAAGGGGTAATTTCTGAAAAAAATAACTTGGTTATTAACACATCCTTATTTCTTACCTAGGGAAACTCACGCGCGAGGCTATGGGCGAAGGCATAATTGAATGCGAAGGCATTTTCACAACGTTCAGACTTTGGAAACGTAAAATAAAATAAATTTTTTTAAGGAGCTTGTTCAACCGTCTGCAATCGAAGTCAAAACGAAAAGAAAATAAAAGGTGTCAATAACTGACGTAAGGAAAAATCATGGCCTACTATGTCCTTTTATAGAAATTTATAGTTTTTGATTCCTCAGAATGAGAAGCATGTCATGGCCTTAACTTCAAATACAAAACCTTCATTCAATAAACACTTTCATTTGAAACCAGTCCTTCGAAGCAGCACCAACAAAATTTTGTAATATTTGTCTGTAAAATTTATATAATTCAGAAATAGATAATGGAAGCTGTTTACATATTTGCAATATTCATATCAACCTTCTTTCACTGCATGGGCCTCTTCTACTGTCCCTTAGAGGCCAGCACTGACAGTCTCGTGTTCATAATTGTGGCCACAATGTTCTTAAACAAATTGAAGGTGGAGCAAGGACTGAAGAACTCCCGCAATAAGGTGGACATGGTTGCCGAGTGTGTGGTTCTTTGCCTGATAATGCAAGTCCTTCTGGTTGCCATTTGGTACCCCGTCCACCTAGTTTTCCAGATCCTGGTGGATGCAATGTGCACTCGTCATCCCAATATGCTTCGGTTTAAGATAGTTAACGTGTTCCAGGAATATGCAGCACCCGTGGGCGTCCTGGCCATTGAGTTAGCGGTGCTTCTGAAGAGATTCGGGATTGAGGATGTCCAGAGATTCTACGGGTCCAAGGACGACTTGCTCTCGGAAAGCATCCTTTCAATTGTGGCACAACAGCAGAAAACTGTGCACCGTAGAGAGAACCAAGTGCGCAGAAGGTAATGTTCAAGATTAAACTTGGAGCATAAATTATGACATCGATTTGGCAAAGAAATAAATTTCGACCGATAACTAGTAATCACTCACAGACCAATGTCCTTTCTATTACTTTCTATCTTTATCCTTCATCTTGAAGAAACCCCAGCACATTGTTTTCCAAGCTCTGCTCCATTGGACATGATAAACTTGCAGTAATAATTTATTGCAATCACTCAACTCAACGGCCACGTCAATGGCG
Source organism: Drosophila watanabei (assembly GCA_008042575.1). Classification (NCBI taxonomy): domain Eukaryota; kingdom Metazoa; phylum Arthropoda; class Insecta; order Diptera; family Drosophilidae; genus Drosophila; species Drosophila watanabei. The sequence continues at coordinate 160,550 of VNJS01003345.1, read as the reverse complement.
ATGGAAAAATCCAAAAGGGAAAAAAAGGAAAAACGTGCAATATTTTAAATTGCATCCCAAAGGATGATAAAAATGTGGAGGGCCAAACATTCGAATAAAATGTGCCGCACATTCGACACACGTCGCGACAACGAATGGGCAAAAAATTGAAATAAATAAGATATAAAATGGAGGCACAAACACACAGAGTGTCCCACCTAGGAGGAGAAGGACGAGGAGGGGCAACAATTTATGCATCTCCGATATATGTCCGCATATAGACGCAGACATATATATTTACGACTCCCCGTCCGATGCGATAAGTGTGTTTATTTGAGCTTGCCCAATGCAATATTTACAATGCAGCGACACCAATCTCGGGGCATATCCGCGGGCACACGCGGCGTATGTGGAATGTCGCAAACGGAGGCTGGCAGAAGGGGCAGGGCCAACAGGAGTTTGTGGCACAGAGGGACCGCCTTGTTTGCTGACTCAAACGACACTCGACCACGCCCCCCAATGGCTATGGGCGCAATTAAAGCAAACAGCCGGGGGAAACTAATCTCGAGCGGCTCGTAAATTCCAAGCGGGGGCATTCCTGTGGGACACCCAAGGATGTCGAGGATGTGCCCCATACACCACGCTCCGCCATTCCCTTGGCTAGCCCTGCACGAAATCTGCGACGCCGGCGGAATGACTAAGCTGCCTTTCTAATTCCTTCACTGTTTGTTTACGCTGCCAGCGAATCCGAAGGATTCCCCCCCTGCTCCGACAAAGAAGTGGCCATCGCATGTGGCGCTGGATCCGGGAGCTGTTGAAGTGCCAGATGCTGCGAGAACGGCATGCAGAGGCAGCGCCATTTGCATATTAATTAAATGTCAAAAGGGTAACGGCAGCAGGCACTTTGTGCTTCCAATTAAATTGACTTGCGATGCGGATGTAGATGTGAGTATGGACGTGGGCTTCAATCAAGGTCAAGTGAAAGATCGTAGTTGGTGGGGGAAATAACCAGGAAAAACTAAGGAAATATATTTGAAATTTTCAATTTTTAAGTAACAATCTTCTTCTATATTGTGTAAATAAAAAGAAAGAAGATTTATTCACATTCGACCATAAATACAATTGCAACATGATGCCACTGCAAATTACTAGACCAAAAATTGTGCAACCCTTGTGCTCCTTTTCCCATTTTCAGCTCGTTTCCCAGACTCGGAATGAAAATGCCATAACCCGCTTATGACGCACTGCTGACGGGACAAGAAGCCAAAAGGATGAGGATGAGCTAGAGCTGAAAAGAGACCGAGATGGGAATGAGGATTGGGATGAGGATTCGGCCTGACAACGACAAGTGACATTTTGCGTCAATGGCCAAAAAGAGGTTTCACTTTTCCTGTGTAGGAGAACAAACCAAAAACTGGTTTGTCCGATTCTAATTGGCAGATGCACACAGAACAATTGAAGGTCTGGGCACACATATAGTAGTACTTTTTCAATTCTTCGCTTTTCCCAGGTAAATGTGTATGGAGTCCAGCAATTCCATACCGGAAAATATGATTACCAAAACTGTGCTGCCAGAAATGACTGCAATTTCAGCTTGGATGTCTCATTTCAGTCAACAAATATTCTTTGGTTAAGTTCAACAACTAATCACCATCCCAGAAGGGGGGACCACGCAGCTCAGATGTCAATTAAGTGATGAAAATTCCCCATTTGCCCGCAAGACACAGCCCTAACCCCATTTTGCCTCGTCTAGTGTCTCTGGTTTCTGGTAATTTGCCAGGCAAATGTCTGCCGGAGTCAAAAGCCAAAACTTGGCAGCCGCAGGAGCGGCAACTCGAGCAGCTGTCAAAACCTATAGACGATATGAAGTGGATACATCACTGTCTCCAGGCAGTCCTGGCAACTGTTTGGCCCGGAGGCTGAGTGGATGCAGGATATGGAGTGATAAGGACACTGTGGAAGCGAGCAATGGCAAAAGGATTTGCCCAGATGGATCTCAGGCTGCATCATTCCACAAATGCTGCGGCTCGAAAGATATGCAAATCTTTTGCGTAGCTGCAAATGTCAAGTGAAAACTGGGAATAGGAAATTAGCACGCAAATTACGACAAAACCAAAGTCAAAAGTGGTGTAAATATATATGTATATCATGCTGCAGGATGTTTAAGTACACATTTGAAATTAAGACTGGCTGCTTTTCTTGCAGTGAGCTCTACTTATTTTAATAAATCCCAACCCTTTGGGAAATTGCTTTATTTCTGTAGTATTTTTCCCACTTCCCGGCTGTAATTTAGCATTTCCTCGACTGTCAGCAAATCGTGTTACTCAGCTTGAGCGGCATTTTACGCTCCAATGCCTTTTCGCAGAAATTCCTTCGCATTTCGGAGCTGCACTTAAAACGATTTTCAATCGTCATTCAAGCGCAAATAAGTCAGGCGGAGTGACCTTTCGACTGAACTTGAATAAATCGCATAATGGCAATATGGCCAGGAGCAGTGGTCCGAAAAGGGGTTTTACTGCCAATTGTGCACTTTCAAATTGCTAGAAATAAAAAAAACACGCCCAGTCTCACTCAACACACCCACAAAAGTATGCTAAACACGTGGCAAAATGTTTTTGTGGAAAATCAAATTATCAGCAAATTTATTTAATGCATAACACCGGGGATGACCGTCGGGAGCACCGCAAACAAGAATAAAAAAAATATATATTCGTGCAAAATAAATACGCTTTACACGCGCAATTAGCGATACTCCGGGGCAAACGCAAAAGCGACCAGAAAAGCCATTGGAAATTAATCGAAATCAATGGCAATTTTCCGCGGTATTTTCGGTTGATTTTTCCACTGAAAAGTTTGGCGTGTCGCCCCAATAACCGAAAATTGGCGTCAACAATGCTAAACCGCAGATGCTTTTTGTGTTAGGCAACATAAATGTGTATCAATAGGCCATTATCATGCTAATGGCAAATTCTTTTCGCTCGACCATAAACCAAAATAAACTATTTGGACTTTTGTATGTGCTCCACACCTGAACCTAAATTGGCAAATCAATTTAACATATAAACGCCTGCGGGAGCGAACCAGAAACTTCTCAAGTACCGAGGGCTCAAGCACATTTAATTTAGCATAAGAGCCAAGTTTAGAAGTTTCGAAAGGACGAAGAACATGGCAGCAAGTAGTCCGGAAGCCACATTTCGTTTGCATCCCTGCCCCCCGTCGAAATTTCGAAATTCAGCCAGCCCGACTTGATGAACTGTAAATGAACTTTGTGTTTGAATTCGATTTAGTTTTATTGCAACATGCTTGAACAGCACTTCATCCAGGACTCGCCCGGACAGGACTCCGACATGTGTTTGCCCAGAAAGAGAGAGAGAGCGATATAGAGAGTATCCGGCCTGGGTTGCGCACCAAAAGTTGTGGCATTAAATAGGAGCAGCTGCAATTTGTGGCCGATGATACGTCCAATGTACACATAATATGGCAGCTTACAGGAATGGGAATGCAATATTGGTTTGTTCGACAATGCAGAGAGTAGAAAATACAACTAGAACACATAATCCAAGGACTTGTCTAAAGGACTTAACTAAGTAAAGTCAGCCAGAAACATGGTGTAGTTTACTTTTTAAAATACGTATTTTCCAGAGTCAACTTTTAGGCATATTCTTGGAAGCTATCTTGATTTGGCTTAATATTTCTTTGCAGTTTTAGGTGCCTGTTTAAATATTGTTAATAGTTAAAGTCACCTCTTAAATCCAACAGTGCGTATGCGTGATATAACTCAATACAGCCATCAGAATGAAATCACAAAACGCAAACAGCTGTCATCGCCAGCAGTCATGAGAATTAAATGACGCACACCGTTTGCAGTTATGTGCTTTTATAAATTCCCCACTTAATATGCACGACAGTCCAACCGATTTTCACACAGCCGACAAATGAAGACAGACGAGCTGACAATTAATCCAGCAATCGGACGGGAATTTTATTTCCCCTCCGAAACTACTATATATACAAACATAATGCGTATAAAACTTATCGGTCAAAAGCAGACCCCGGCTTCATCCGCATCAACTTCACTTTTTATTTACATTTCCATTAAGTCAACACGGCGCGAAGAGAGCACGCAAGGAAAAGCCCTTCTTCAGCACGAAAAAAAAGCGAGGTGGAAAATTTACTGAAACAAAGTAAACACGAATTTGCAATTTGGTATAAAATTTCCACTGCGACCGCTGCACAAATTGCTAATTCGCTGAAAACTTCCAGTTGACACAAAAAATTTGTGTGAATACATTTTTTATGCGCCTCCTCTGGACGCTGCCGAGGGAGAAAGAAAGAAAGAAAGAGATAGAGATGTGCAAATAAAGAGAGATAGCAAGTGCCAAGTCATCAACTAGGGAAACTCAAGTGTGGCTGAATTTTCACTGATTTTCGCTTTTCTTTGGGGTACATTGATTTAATTATTGGGTTCTTTTTTTATAATTTTAAAAAAGAAATGCACAAAAAATCCCCTAAATTGTTTATAAAGAATTATTGTATGAAGAGTTGTCTGCCAAGGAATACAAAATAATCTCTTCCAAAACAATGACAAGCAATGGTGATATATTCCTGACATACTGAAGAAAAGTTTTCCTAGTCATAAGGATTTAAAGACTGTATGTTAGATGATATTATATTTTCAACCTGATAAGATATGTAAGGAAATAACTTTAACAATGTTGACTTTATAAGATAGGGCATTTTTATCGCAAACATAATTAAAAGCGTAGTCATTTTGATAGCAGTTACTACAAAATGTTACCCTAATTCTCAAGGGGAGGCGTGACTAACGATTTATTGGATTTCCCCTGCCTTTTACGTTCCACTATTTGTACTTGTGAATGAAATCAGTTGTTATCTGTTCGTTTACGTTACGCTTTGTTGGTCTTATCAAAATCAAAGCAAATCGAGTCAAAGCGTTGACATTTTGTAAATATTTGCCCGGCACTCGACAACGAGTGGGAACTCAAAGAGGCTTCGAGATTTGCACTAACTAAGCCCGGTGTGGTGTTTGCTCTTACTTGATAATCCGCAAAGGGATGCTGAAAGGGTATTCCCCCCCAAAAAACATAGCAGCTTGGCCAGCTGCAGAGCATAAATCACAAAGAAAATGCATTTATCTTGAGCCACTGATGCATTGGTTGTTATTAATACATGCGATTGATAAATAACCGAGCACTAAATTAAAAGTGTCAACCGAGGGAGCTTATTCCCTTCTCTCTGCTGGATTTTCGACAACAAAGCATTTGACATTAGTTGAGATTTTCAATGCTTTCCTCCCGCTCTGCCCCCCTTTTGGCTTTCCACGGCGTTGAAAACGTGTCAAATGGAGCGGGAAAATCGAGGGGGCTGGGAAAACGAAAGCAGATTGGCTCGGTGCAGCCATAGAAAGGCATCCACATCATTACCATGACGCCGGGTCTAAACTGTTTGCAGCTCGGCACTTGGTCAAACTCTCGGGTACAAAGTTCGCCAAATTGCAAAATGCCAACCGAAAGGCAGAAAATTCGTAAAAAAAAGGAAAGGGAAAAAAATGGGAAAAAGGGCAGCGTTGAAAGAATCGTTTTAAATGCCGCTCAAGGTCCGTTTCTGAGTCGCTTTTGGATTTGATTTTCCCCCGTGCACGTTTTACGTGTTACGCACTTATGCTGAACGTCTATTTTTACATTTTAATTAGATAACAACCATAACCCAGACAAGCTAAGTCCAGCGCTGGCGCCAGTGGCAAAAATCAATTCTTCAGGGGCTTGACTCACGGTGGAAAATTGCTTCGGAAAAATACATAAACGGGAAGGCAGTAGATATTGCTTATAAGTATTTATTAGCATAAAAGTGTTATAATTATTTACTAAATTATATTATCCAACACCACAAATTGCACTAGTTTTTGGTTGGTTAAGAATTGAGTTTATAAATTATAAAAATAGGAAACTGTGGAATTAGTTATGATTTTAATGGCAAATCAAACAATGTTTTTCTTTTGGCAAAGTTACTTTTTTCGGCATCTTGTGTTCTCATGAAGATCCCAAATATTTGCAATCGAAAAATCGATATTTATGGATATTGTCATATGATAATTTTGCAAACAAATCATAATAAAAAAAAAAAACTAAACTAAGTCAAATAAGCAATATTTTGAGTTTAAAAAGATGTTCTTTTTCGTGTTTCTTAGGTTAATAAATTGGCATACCTCAAAACATTTATTTTGTTTTTAATTTTTGACAATTTTACGATGTAACCCCTTACAACTTTGAAAATTTTTTTTAAATATTTGTTTTTTTTTTACAGAATCCGTTCATTTTTTAGTGCTAAAATTATAATTCCCTGCAAGGGTATAAACATTTTGTTGTAAAAAAAATAAGAAAACTAAACAAAGTTCTTAAATATATAATATAATTCTTTTCAAGAAAATTCTCTCTAAATTTGCGCTTGGTTTTAATGATAAAAGTTATATGTTTCACACTAGAAAATTTTAAAACAAGAAAGATTTATTTCTCCCTATAAGCAATATCCACCGTACTGTACAGCGATCATGGTATTATTGCCTTGAGAGTAAGGTAAGTATGATAGTAAAGTTCCAGGCCCCGATTTCACCATTAAATTTGACTCATGGATTTTGTGCAAAAAAAAGTACAAAGAGCAAAGAGCACACCCACGCACTGCCATCATGGCTTGATACCTTGAGAGAAGGTCGGTAAATATCGCAAAAAGCACTGCCCCACTTTGATGTACAATCGTGACTCAGGGCAGATGGAAGAATATAGGTATGGATATGGCATTCAATTGGAGCTATTATCTGTCGTCGGGGGGTCTGTTACCAAAAAAAAGTACAAAAACGTGCAGGAATTCACGTTCAATTTCTGAAATTTGTTGGAAATTATGAAAGGAAGCTGATTGTGGCGCAATAATTTATCAAAGAAACAATTTTAGCTTTTAAAATAAATAAATACTTTTCAAATAAAAAAATACTTTCGAAAAAAAATAATATAAATGTTACTAACGGTTTCAAGTGTGTTATCAAATTTAAATTATTATTTGATATAGCTGTTATAGGAACGATCGTTTCATTTATAAAAGAAATCAATTAAGTCTAAGAAAATCAGCAAAAATCTATGTTTCATTTCATTCATTCATTTATTTGACCGAAATGGATTGACTCTCAAATATACCACACAAAAGGATTCAAAGCCTAGTGTATGCCGAAGCTAACTTAATTTCTGTTTTAATTTAAGCTCGTATGCTTACACTCATTAATTGCAAGTTTTCTTTATTTTTGTATAAATAAAATATTGTTTTAAATCCACTCTCTTTCTATTCGCTTAAACCTTTTTATCCCGTTCACTATAATTTTGAGCTGTTTAATCTATGATGCCGCCAACTCAGCGAATCTCCCTGCCAGTGTCTGTGTCACTTCCCTTCGGGAACTACGCCGAAGTTCGCCTCATCTGTTGAATTCAATAACGACACCTGATCCAGATCCCAGTTGGGCAAACAAGGACATTAGGAAGTGGGACTGCCTGGGAGGCGGCAGGTGGCAGGCGGCAGAGCAGCGAATCGTGGCAAAACTTTGGCCGGGGAGGGTAAGGGCAAAACTTATTTGCTTCGAAATTACGTGTCGCCAAAGTTGGCCGAGGCGACATTATACAATTTATATGCACGTATTGCGCTCTATCCAAGATGAAATGTCGAGGCTGCGGCTGAAGCCCTGGCTGAACCTCCTGGCTGCTCATCAACATCATCAACGAGAATGTAATTACATTTTCCCGATTCATGACAGTTTTGCATAGCCAAGCGCCCCGCTTCCTGCCACTGCCTCCTGTCTGGGATATTGCGTTCATTAATGAGGCAGGCGCGCGAGTGGCAGCCACAAAAGCCGATCCAAGCCAAGGATATGGGGTTCAGGAATCTGGACGTGGCAATCTCCGCACCGAGCTGACTTGCGGTTAAGCCATCAAGGAAACTCCATTTAAAATCTATTTTAAAATCAGCGCTTTCTCCCCATCATCATAAAGGATAGCCGTGAAAGGCGCGAGTTCATTAGACACTGAATTAAAATTATGTATGGGGCTTCTATTCTGTGAAATGTTAATTATTTTACACATTTTTACAGTCACACCCTCAGCGAAATTATGTGTAGGTATTATCATTTACAAAAAAATGTGCAAAAACATAAGGTGATAAGGTGTCAGTGGCCCCGAGCATTTCAAGTTTGTCAAGTATAAAATATAAGATGCCTGTTGATAATTCATCAGGGTGTTCTTTAACAGCCGCTGATTACAGCATTTTTATACTTTTTATAATTAATATATTTTACAAATTGTACTTAGTAACCCTTCTTGTTCGTTCTTTCAGGAACATAAGCCTGTAATAATATTAAAAACCGCATAAGTAAGCCCTATAAATTATGATATCATAACTTCTATGCCTTGAACTTGAACTCTTCAGGGACCTGATTTGAATGCTATGTCACACATGCCAAATTTTTTTTTATTTTTCCAAAGACTTTAGTATAACAAGTTTTATGAACAGCTGGAGTTTTAAAGTAGTTATTTATTTTTTATCAATTTCTTGAGCAGAATCCTCACTGCTACTCCCAAAGCCTACTTTCAATATTTACGTTGTTTTATCTGTGGCAATGATTCGCGTCACATTTAGCTCTCTTTTAAATTGCTTGAAGCCCAAATTGCCGGCACGTCACGCCCGGAGATTAGTCAGCCTTTGTCGGTTTGTCGGAACCCCACAATTGCGACTGTTCACCGAGTTCCGTCCAGTTGGCTTGGCGGAAAATCAACTGATAAGGAAATCTGGGCAAGTCTCATAAAAGCCGTCGTTGAGCTCCATACGACTTCAGTTTCTGCCGACAATTGCTAGCGCCAGTGCACAAAATTGTTTTAAACTTTAATAAACACAAACCTAAGGAGCAATTAACCATAGAACTCTGTGAATTCAAATCAAGTGTAAAACAAACAATAAGAAAAGCAAAAAATGAGTGTTCAACAAGTAAGGATAACGGGGAAATCCTTAATTTATTTACAAAAAGGGTGTTCTTCATAAAAATATTCTTTGTTTTGTAAAAATTTTAAAATAAGTATCCATTAATCTTATTGATTTTAAAAATATTTAAAATTTAATTTATGAAATGTGTGAAAGCGAAAAAATCAAAACTAATTTAAAGAAAACATTTAGCAATAAATATACAACAAATGTATTTTGTGCTGAACTTAGTAAATAGTATAGGAACGTTTTAAAATTGTTCACAGAAAACTTTTCCCAAATAATTATATTTTTTTGAAAGGTGGTTCTAAAAATTCTTCCAAATTTCCTTTTTAAAATATTAGTTCGAGCGTGAAGTTCTGGATGCCCACAATAAATATCGGGCCATGCATGGTGCCCAGCCTTTGAAGCTCAGTCCCAAACTGAATTCATTGGCCACTGAATGGGCCAAGGTAAGGGTATCCTCTATACTCCTTTGAATTATAAAATGAATATCCTTTGATGCCTTCCGAGCAGTATTTGCTGGCCAGAAATTGCATGCAGCATCGCCCGAATAGCGGATATGGCGAGAATATATACATGGCCTCCGGTGGAAATCTGGGAGGCGCAGATGCAGTGAGATCCTGGTACGAAGAAGTCTCAAATTACCAATGGCACTCTCCTTCGTTCCAAGGCAACACAGGACACTTCACTCAGGTGGTGTGGAAGGGATCCACCGAGCTGGGAGTCGGTTTTGCTAAACGGTAAGTCAGCCTGCAATCCTGATGAAAGATTATAAATTAATTACAATTTTTGTTTAGGGGAAACACTATCTTTGTGGTGTGCAACTATAATCCGCCTGGCAACTACAACAATATGTACCGTGAGAACGTAGGCCCGCGAAGTCGTTAAAAAAAGTGATACCTCAAAAAAGGAAACATCATTCCAAAGAGAAAATACCAAGACAGAACCAAATATAGAATTTATGGCTGCTAACATTCCTTATAAAGAAACAGTATGTGCTTGAAGCCAAAGAAACAAGAATGCTTTTGAAAGCAAATTATGTATTTACAGGAATAAATAAATCAAGAAAATATTTAAGAAAGTGATCCATTAGATATTAAAAACTACATTTATTTGGTACACCTATAAAATTTGAAAAATATCTTTACAATTTTTTCAATCTATGAATGTTTCATTTTTTATAGATATCCTTGAAGTCAAATATAAATTGTTTGCATCTTTAAAATCTGTAATAGGTCTTGTTAAAAAAATAAATCCAAACAAATTAAATGTATTAGCTTATCCATGTCAAGAAATAATTGTTATTTTCAATGTAGTTATTTTATTGGAAAAGTAATATTTATGAAAATATTTAATTGATAAACTGAAATTAATTGAATTTCAGCATTTATTTCCCCAACAAAATAATAATAATAAATCCCCAATTTTAAAATCCATTTAGTTTGTTGCTTTAAATTTTTTTAAGACTAAAATCACTCTAAGAATAAATTAAATACGACAATTACTAAATACTTTATTTAAGATCTATTAATGTGCTGAAGAGTTGTAACAAACAATACAAGTGGAGTACAATCGTGAATACATTTTGCCATCCTCCAATCCTTGAATAGGTTACTTCATTTAATTACTCTTCGATGGTGCAGAGTGTGGGTCGTGGGCGAGATCCTGTGATTCCTGCGACACTGCCGCTTGAGTGTCCCTTTGTGGGTGTCTTGTGATTGCCGCTTCTGCTGCTGCCGACACCATCGCAGATATCAGAAGAAGGGGCATAGGAACTAGAAGGATTCAAGGCTACGGATGCCGGGCCCTTAGGCTTGTTCCGATGCCTCGGCTGCTGGCGATGGACGTAGATCCCGCTCCGTCGGAGTTTGCGATACAGTGAGATATACTTCCCAGCCGTCGTTGTCCTGGGAACGATGCACTGCTCACAGAAGGTGGTCTTGCTCCTGGCCGCCTCACTCAACGGGGCGTGGCCCAGGGCCTGCAGAAAGGCCAAAACGAATGCATAGCAGTTGTGGGTTTCCTCCGCGTAACTGGCAATGGACCACCGCGCAGACTGGGCGCAAATCTATTAATGCAAGAGGGTAGAGAGCGGAAAAAGCTTAGGGATTTGAATACAAATTTAGGAGGGTGACTCAACTTGGACTATATTAAATTATTAGATTTACTAGACTGTTTGCTTTATAATTTAAATATGTTGTATTTAGTGTTACAAACATTTTACAATATTTCTAAAAAATTATACAATAGAAACCCATCGGATCACCCTTGTTTTGCACACTTTGCATTAGGGACTCACCTGCTGCAGCACCTCGTCCCAGAAGTCATGCCACGGTTCTGGTACATCCCCCACGAGCAGGGACTGCCGCCACTCCGGCGGATTATCATCCCGGCGATGCCGCCGCAGACCAATGCGATCGAACTCGACGATGTCGCCGCCGGATGTGGTCACTGCGATATGCAAATCGGTGGCGTTGCTGTAATCGCTGCGGAAACACAACGCATCAAAAATATATATTCCTGCCATGAAAGATATTTCCAGTAAGCCCCCTTTCCATATCCAAAACAGAAAAAAAAACTGAAATTTTTGTGGAAATTTGCACAAAATTTGCTTTGGCCTGGCCGGGATTCTGGTTCTGGAATAAATCGAGCGAAGCCGCTTGGAATAGTCGGCTTCAATTGCTTGATTTCGATAAGAGTTAGGAAAAATCCACAGTCTACGAAATTTGTATTTTAAATAGTGTAAAAGATACAAAAAGTAGGAGCAGTCTTTGTACTATTTTAAGCTTTGTTCAAGCTGATTTGATAATAACAAGATCTTAATAATATTAAAGGAAGTTAAAATATAATGAAGTTTATTTAAAAATCTTTACTACTTGTTATATAGTAATCTGCAAGTACAAACCACACATTATAATCCATATACCTTTCTGAGTTTAAAAAGTTCAATTAAGATTTAAATAACACCCGCTCTGATATGTAAAATTTAATTTAATTTCTGGTTATTCAACCAAAAAAGCAGCCTTAAATGTCCAGGCTCACATTTGAAAATCCTTGAAACCTTTATGGAACAAATTTAAGCCACAAAACTCTCGCAGATTTGCTTGAAACATTGTCCGAAACTAATAAAAGCATTTGTTTGATTTGTTCATGGATTTGAATGTCGGCAGCTGCTGTGAATACACTTATATCCTGGCATATGCATATCCCGACCGTTGGCCATTGTGGCCGTTCCTGTTCGGGGCTACTCACTTGAGAAAATCGCCAGTGGAGGGGCGCAGGACAATGGCGCACGGATGCTGTGTGGCCCGCACAAAGGGATATGGCAGACGGAAGGGCAGGAGCAGAAGGCGTGGCTTCTGCCCACCCCTGTCTGGTTTCGCCTTTGGATCCGCATTCGCATCCGCACTCGCACTCACATCCGCATCGACGTCCACATCCGCGTCCAGTGGCGCACTGCAATGGGGACAAGTGTGCGGCAAAGTGAAGCAGAAAACTTTTACGTTGCAGTGATGAAAACAGAGAATGCCCGGATCCGAGGTAATTGTGGTTGTACTTGTCGTTGCCAACATGGCTCCGCCTATACAGAGAAAAAATTATTATATATTTATTTGAAGCCAGATAAGGTAGCAATTAGGTTAATGATTTTATAAAGAGAGAGGTCCTTAAAATGGTATTTAATTTTAAAAATTTATTTATGATTGTTGACTTTAGGTTTTGGTCAGAATTTTGTGACATAATTGTAGATAAATTTAAAAATGACTTAACGAGTTTTACAAGAACTTTAGTTGGTCTTAATTTAAAAACCTTTTTTCTAAAGAAATTAAATTTAAAATAATGTAAAACTTCTAATAATAAATTACCATTTAATTTACCTTATTGTTTACCAATGATATATTTATTTTTCCTTGTGCAAGGGGTCGAACTCCCGGATCCTTTTTCCTAGATCCTGACTCCTGGTCTCACACTTCTCCTACCTTCTCTCTCTCCAACTCTTTGGCTCGTTCGTTCCTGGCGCCCGTATTATAATTGATACACTTTGTCTATTGTGCCACTCGCCTCATCGCCATCCTATCTACATCGTCCTGGTCCTCGTCCCTGCGGCCTCCTGTCTTTTGGTGCTTGCGGTTTTCGGCCAGGCCTGAAACGAAACGAGACGTAATGAAAAATTCTTGTAAATAAGCCGAAACCAGGCGAAGTTGCGACCAGAAGCGGTTTGCCCGGCACATTTCATTTCTGCGGTCAAAAAGAGGAGTTAGCAGCGGACATTAGAGGAGAACAAAAACTGGTCAGCCCTATGCGGCATTTGTCATCATTATTAGCCAGCGTCCTTTTTAAAGGGTATTTAAAAGGTTTCTGGTGTTGGAGATTTAAGAGAGGAGCAAATGGGCAAGGAAAATAATAAAGAAGGAAGTATTAAGACTTGGAGAAGTTTTGGTATCTAAGAATAAACGTAATGAATTTACATTTAAATTGAGTCTAAAAGGAAACGATTAAATTAAATTAAATCTTACATATTGAATACTGTGACATTTATTAAATTTTCGTTTTCTAAATTTATTTGAGATTTTAAGGAAATCAATTATTGAAATTAATCGATATTTTTTGATTTTTAAAATATTTAATTATTTATTTCAGATACATTTCTATTTAAAGAATTGTTCCTAAAATTTTGATATTCTATAACATCTTCAAAATACATAAAAACTTATTAAATTTATAATTTATTTTCGTACTTCAGCCCTTAAATGTTCATTTGCTTCTTAAATAATAAAACACTTTAATTTCTACAGCATGAAAATCAATTTAACAATAATTGAACTTCCATGTTCCCTCTCACATAGCCTGTAGACTACAGAAAAAGTTAGCGTGTCCCAAAAATTAGTCCCCTTCAAGCCAATTAAAGCAATGACGTTGAAAACGTCTACCAACCCCTCGCAAGTGGCCCAAAAGAAATCAGTTTTAACAAAAAAGAAACCCCCACGGCTGCCGGGGTGAGCCTCCTCAATCAATTAAAATCGTAGAAAAGCGCCGTGGAAAAGCCACCCCCGCCAACACAGTCACATGTTGGCCAGCGAAGAAAGCCGGCTGCCAGCCAAAAGCGGGCCAACACACAAAAACGTAAACAAACCGGCAAAATGCAAAAGTCACCACCGGCACAAGGAAAATGAGAAAAACTCACCACAAAAATCAGTGAGACAGCTAAGAGAGTGAATGGGAGCGCTGCGAAGAGAGCCAGGGAAATTCCGGACACCGGAGGTGGAAAATGCATAATTCACGAGTGCGGAATTTCCCCGGCTCGTCGGGAGCTCGGCTTCCACAGGGGGGACGATGGCTCGAAGGAAGCTCGAGGCGAACCAGTTGACGGCGAGCCGTGCGAGCAGACGGTCGTGTTTCAGTCGCAGTTCCTCGAGGCAAGAGTCCCGAGGCCCCATCGCACCGAACCCCATAGTAAATCATCATCATTAGTGCAACGATATACAAAAAGTGCTTGAGTATAATAAAAGCAGAAAAATAAACGTATAAAAACTGTGCAAGTACGCATAAAAAACGTGGCATTATCCTGACAAACCAAAACCCTAACCAAAACTTCAACAAAAAAGAAGTCAAATCCAGTAACGAACGGTCGCCAAGTGAAGTTGTTTACAACTTGCGGTCAGGACTTTTTTGGATTTTCAGGGGTTTTTCGTGTTAGTTTGTGTGGTTTTTCCGCCCTCGCCCCCCCAAGTCCTGTGTGTTTGTGTTGTGCTGCTGCAAAGTGGAAGACGCCATGGCAACACATTGCTAATCGATGACGTGACCAAAAACAACAAAGAATACAAAAGCAAACCACAAAATACAACAACAAACAAGCAAAAAAGAGCGAAAACAGGACACCCCTCTTCACACTTGGGATAACACAAGGATAATGACCATAAACTGATTTGGTATGTGGCAATCAACATTTTGACAACAGCGAACCCCAAGAAAAAATGTGCCGTAAATTTCGGTCAAACTGATAAAACCAAAAATGTATTTTTGATGGCCAGAAGGGCGAAGGCATTTAAGCTTCTTAACTGTTCTGGTTCTGGCAAACCTCCTTCATTTTTTTTTTTTGCCGCATTTCAAGATCGACAGAGATATGTCTGGATGGCAGACGAGCAAAAGTTGACATTCCGCAAACAAGCCTGGAGAGCAACTTTGGCTATTCAGGAATTGCCAAAGGATATAAATTATTTCAACTTTTCTGCTACTCGTCTGCCACTCACTCGCTCTTAACCCAATTAGTGGGCGTGGCTCTTGGGCGAAATTAAAATGTTTACTTGGCCAACTCGCCAAAAAAAAAAATATATATATATGCAAAAATGAGGCAAACTATCCTGCCAACTTTCTGTGACAGATTAAGTGGATAATTTTCTGAAATGGGTCGCAAAGGGTTAAATATAATGGGAAATATAATATGCGGCAGAAAAAATAAATTTTAATTCAAAGGAGGGTATTTTTTTACTATTTATAGCTATAGTTTTTTCATAGAAGTTTTTGTTTAGTTCTGAGGAACTTATATCCGTTTTAAGAGAAAAGATTCTTTTTTAAAAGAAAAACACTTTGAGAGTTAACTTTTTGTTAGAAGTTTCATCAGGCTTCAAGTAAGTAGTTTGTATAACTCATTTATTAATCAAAAGATAGCTTTTTTAACTTATTAAACAAAAGATAGCTTTTTTAACTTAATAACGTTAAGATAAAGTAATTAAATTTGTAATTCAAATAATTGCAATTTTGTTTAATTATATTTGGTTTCAAATATTTCAGCTACACTTTGTTTAAGCGCAAGTAAAGAAATATCTTATATTTACTTTTCTTAATCGCATCATAAAAGTTTTTTTAACAAATTAAGTTTTATTTTTCATAGTCCAAAAAAAAATAGTTAAATCTTGGTTTAAAGTTAAATTTTTGTTTAAGCCCCCGCCTTAAAAAATGTTCCAAAAGAAAGCGTGGAAAACAAGCAGGATAACAAATGCAATAAAGGTTGTGACAACAGGCCTTGAAAGATACGAAAAGAAAGTAACCAGAGGTAGAAGGACGATAACAGCAACAATTTGGGACAAATCCAAATAAACTTTATCTTCATGTTGTTTGCCAACTTGAATTAAACACGCCCCCAACACACATGGGAAAAAAATAGAGGGCGAAAATCTCAAAGAGTTGCGAGAAATGAAATTACAACTTGCATCCTCTTCCGGATTCCTTTTCTTTTCTTCTTTTTTCTGCAAGTCACTTGGCCAGGACCTTCAAAAGGAATTGTTTGGCCAAGGCAAACACAGAAAGGGCAGCGGCAAGAAAGTACGAAAAAATGTCTGAAATTAAGTTAAGTTTACGAATTTTTAGTGCACTCTCCAAAGCAGAAAGAACATTGCGGAGAACATAAAAATAAAGAATAAGGCATTTACAGGGCATACGGTATTTTAAAAATGCAGAAGCCGAACAAAAATAAAATCTGGACTCGAACACTTTTATTTTTGGTTAACTTCTTTCACGCAGAGCAGGCGCAAAAATTGTGGACATAAATCATAATATATTTCTACAGAGCGAATTAGAAATACCCTGACTGTAAGCAAAAATTTGAAAGCTTACTTATTTTAAATATTAAATAATTATTGTTAATAGTTTGTCAGGATATCTAATATTTCAAAAGCTGTTTGCCTTTTTCCTATATTAATTTTCCTTTCAAAAGATGCACTAATAAAATACTTGATTTTCTTAATTATTCTTGATTTAAGTTACTTGATTTTTTCATATCCTTTTCCAACTCAATTACTCTTCAAATATTCCCCCTTGCAAGGGCATCCGAGAGACAAGTGAATAATTAAGAGTGAAAAGGAACCGAGCTGCCGGGACTGGCTGCCAGTAAGTAAATTTAACGGCAACGACTGACAGTAAAAATTGCTCAAAATTTTATTGTCCTACGCTTTCCCCTTTTCTTGACGCCTTTCGTCCTTATTTTTGTATGCTTTCTTTTGTTTGGGTTTTTTTGTTTTACTTTTTTTTTGTTACTGGTCCGCAGCTGGTGACGCAGGATATAAATTACAGTGGGAACAATAAGAGCAACAACAGCAGCCGCTACAACAAGTGTTCGGTGAATTAATAACAAAACGGTGACAATAACGACAAAGTTGAGAATCCAGAAGGGCCGCAGCCCCAAATGAAATAAGCCGAGTTGACAACTTTGAAAGCGGCTTCCAGAGGGCCCAAAGAGGAACTCAAAATTTCCTGCAATGCGTGAATTAATTCAGCAGACACGAGACTCTCACACACGCGATGTGAGCAGAGGCAATGCGATGCGAGTTTTTGGGACAAAAGGCCAGGTGCGTGTTGGTAAAATCACACAGCAATGGGGTCTTAAGAAAAAGTTTACGTTTTTACGCAGCAAACTAATTAGAACAGTTGGGAAATTGCTGCATAAATAAATCGATTTGAAGGGATTGAAACAATGGTTTCTTTTTCCATATCGGTTTATCCTTTGCAAAGAATTATGCAGTTATAAATCTTGATATATATTCTTTATACAACTCAAACTATCTTAGTAAGCTCAATCACTAACTTTTATATCTTGAAATATATTTTCCTAAAAAAAAATACCGCCTCTGGCCAAAGGTGTGCCACACTTGTGCCGCATGCTGCTGTAGCCTCACCTCACCTCCAAGTTCCGTTCTCCCATTTTCCCCCTTGCTTTTCCACCTGGCTTGGAGCATTTTCCTGCTTCTTCAGCCCCTTGGCAGCTTCATAAAGCCAAGTGTTTGCGCTTTGAAGTTTCCGCTTCCGCAGTGAACAACGAATTGTTGTTGTGGCTGCTGCTTGTTTTTGTTGTCACTGGTTGCTGTTTTCCTGTTGTTGTTGTTGCTGTTGCGGCACAGCATAAAACATACTTATACAGAAGTTGGTGGCAAATCCGAAAAACACAAGGACATACACATTAACAGAAGCTACTGAGAATGTTTATCAAGGAAAAAATAGAACTACCTTGAAGGATCTTTAATTTATTAATATATTTGCTGAGAAAAAATAGGAATATATTTTAAATATCATTAAAAATATATGTAATTCATTATGGTTAAGCACTTTCAATTTTAAGAACTGAAACTAAATTGTTCTTGTGCATTTCTTTAAAATAATTTAATAAACAGGCCGAAGTTCTCGTCTTAACCTGAACATATTAATTTTGTACCATCTGACATATGTATTATTTTTAACCATTTGAGATTGATTGATTTTTACCACCGACATTTTTGATTATTTTATTAGAAAGGTCTTTAATCTTGTTAAAAACTAGTAATATAATTTGTTCAAAATCCAAGGATCAATCAAGCAGAAGTTATTTCCAAGTGTACTTAAAGAATGCCAATGCTGAGCACTTGTCGTATCTTCCTTTGGCTGCATTGTTGTTCACCTTTCGGATTCTCATCTGTTCCCTGAATCACGCAAAATGTAAATTACAAATTTATTCTCGTTTTCGCCTTACTCCAAAGCATCTAATTAAGTTTGGGAATTGTTTGTTCGGTAAAGAGGAGCCAAGTGTTTGGGTAACTTTAGAGTAAATATTTAGTTGGCTTTCAACGGGGGCGAAACTCAAAGAGTTGCCTGATATTTATTGTTTAACGAAAGGCCATCATTTAATCATAATTATTTCATCTGTTAATTGAAAGTTTCCAGGACCATGACTTCGGACATTATCAAATTAATTGAGGCAAGATAATCACAGAATATCTACTTGAACTTTAATTCAGCGTAAAAGCCTTTTATTTACACTTTTGTATTGCAAATATTTGTACACGTTGCGGTCATAAATAACGACAGATTCATGGAATTTTATTACGCACATTTTATGCGCCGAAAACCGAAACAAGAAATGCCTGGAAAAGTGTGTATAAAAATGTGAGCAACTGCGAAGAGGATTCTGCTTGAGTTGAAGGAAACTCGATACTCGGAAAAGCAGTGAAAGCGAGGTGGCAGAAGGCAAACACTTTCACTTTGTGCCCATTTAAGGTCGTGTGTGGTACGTGCAATAAATAAGCGACTTATTTATGCCCCTCACACAGACACAGACAGAGGCACAGACAGCACCAATAACAAAGTATTTGGGTTAGTAATGCCATTTACGAGGCAAAACAAACATAAAGCAAAAATGTAAAAAAGCTCTGTTTACGTTTATGTTCATGCCGGTAAATCCGTCTTCAATGTAAGCTCTCCTAAATCTTAAACAAAGCAAAAAAAAAAAACAGGTATATATATATATATGTGCATAAAAATAACAGGAGAGGAAAACCCAGAGAACGTTCGTCTATTTAACTAACTGTGCATAATTCATAATTTAATTAAGAACTCGGCGAAATGAAAAAAGTTACACGAGGGACATTGACGCGCGGCCGCCCGTTCCCTTCCACTTTAAACGTCCTCATTGAAGCACTGAAAAAAATCAATCCTTGATTTATATAATTTAATAGGATCTATTTTAATAAGCTCGACTTTATTGATGATTAGTTTAGTTTGGTAAATATTTATGCAATTGCGAAAAATAAAAAGATACAACTATATCATTCTCTTTCGTTTTTAATAATAAACAAATATAGTTTCTTTATTCAGTAACAATTCAAGCAAAAACTGTTTTTATTAAGTTAATTTTATACTAAATGTTGACCAAAGTTTACAAGTTTCATCTTTCATCTTCCAAATCTCCGAATAAAGTCAAATAAATTGTAAAAGTGTTGAAGATATCAACCATCCATTTAACCAATCCAGAAATTGGGAATATTTCATAATATTTCAACATATATATTTTAATATTAAGTAATAATCTAAGAGCTATTTTTATAAAGTTAATTTTATATTAAAATTCAAAATTTTGCCAATCTTCCAAGTCTGTAAATAGAATTAAACTATTTTCATAAATATTGCAGGAACCAAACATTTAACAAACATTCCTTTAATCAATTCAGAAATGGGGAATATTTTAATATATTTCAACATATTTTTGGTATATAAAATCATTCTAATTTCTCGCAATTCCCCTTAACCATTTTTTGTTCAGTGTATCCGCATCTCAGTCTCCATTTTCCATTCCGTCTCGTGCAATTGTGTGTGCGAGTCGATGGCTGAGAAGCCCTGCCACAGCTGCTGGCTATGGTTAACGCTTTTAAGTGCGGCCAAAAGCTAGAGGGTCTGTGTGTGTGTGTAGGTGGCTCGTCATCTTGGCCATGTGGTGATGGTGGTGTAAATGCTGCAAATGGCCAACTGCCAACAGCCAGCGATGGTTTGGGCCATAAGTCAAGGAAATCTGCTCACCAAATGACAAGATTTTCCGTGGCTGAGGGAATGCATAAACAAAGCTCTAGCCGGGATTACGCTCGAAGAGGTGTGAGCAGGTTAGCTAATCCTGATAATGGATTTCGTACAATGAGCTGGCTAAAAGGGAAAACGATGGTCAGGGGAAATCAGGGTACTAGAGAGCCTTAATAAATATTTTCAAAACAAGTTGATATCGTATAGCCTTAGTAAAGATATTTTAAAGAATGATTATCTTAAATTTTAATCAGTAAATTTTAACTTCATAAAACCAAAGTTATGTAAATTGTATGTTTAAAGTAATATTAAAACCTATCTACAGTCACTTTACCTATTTAATAGGTTACTGAAATTGTAGAAATTGTACAAATATTTAAATGTGCCATAAATATTTCATTTCGACCTGTTAAGTTCCCACAAAATTTCCGCCGCAGAGTCTGAAATTGATTAATGCGCAATTCAGCGGCGCACCAAAGTATGCAACGGAATCAAAGCAAAGAGCAGATGCAGCCGCAGAAGGGAAATCGGGAAAAGTTCAGCGACAAACCACAAACGATTGTCCAGAGCATTGTTCGATTTTCCACTGTCCCCCTCGACCCTCTGTTTTTCGACTCCCTTTTGACCAACTCCCGCTGCCAACTGCCAACTTGTCACGGCAACCCCTAACAAGCCGCACAAAAGACGTCTCCCTGCGACTTGGTCAGCTCTTCATTTGGTCAACTGCTGACAGCGAACCACCAGCAGCAGCAGCAGCAACCACCGACAACAACATCAACACAGTTTGGTGGTTTTCCCAACCGTTTGGCCACCCCTCGCATTTCCCAGGCCCCCCTCTCTTTGTTCGCCTCCCCCATCCATGGTTAATTAACTTGCCTCGCATCGCGAAAAATTCCTTTGAACAAGTTCAGTTCTCCTGCCTCTTCCCCTCCTCCCCTTTCGCTGCAACAAAGTTAAACGCTTTGACTTGGCGATGGGGGAGAAAAAATAAAGAAAGGATTTTACATCTACTAATTTAATTGCTGCGACGTGATATTGAAGGGGCAGAAAGGCATTTGAGGAAGCTGCGCGACACTGTATCGATTGAAAGTCAAAGGAAACTTGGAAGTAATTAAACATCGATCGTCTGAAATAAAAAACTGTTCTTTTAGTTACCTTTTAACAGAGTAATTAAGTTAATGTGATGTTTAAAATCGGAAACTATTAACTTTGCTTTGTTGTATCAGGTTTTAAATGAAAATAAATGGTTAATAATAATAGAGATTTAAGTTTTAAGGTGATGAAAAACTAAACTATAAAAAATCCTTAATAACCTTCATTAAATATGGAAGATAATTATTATTTTCTTCTTAGACCTTCAAGTTTTCTCAGTCTAAAATATGTTCAAAATCGCATTCCTTGCATAATTCAAATAATTCATCCTTCCTTGGCATAGAAATAGAGCTTAATTTGCATTTCCTCTTAAAGTTAACCAAAATAAACTAATTTCCAACGCCAGCACGAAATTGCTGTTGTCTAGATGAGCGAGCTGCATTTAAATTAACTTAATTTTCTGCTCATTTGCAAATGCAAACATTCTTCGTCTTGCCGCTACACACGCGTGCAATTACAGTCGCCCACATAAATATACGGAGCTCCGGCATTTACTTAAGTTGCACAATTTTAATTACAATTTCTGGTAAAAACAAAAGCAACAACTTCAAGATAAAGTAGGCACCAAAGCACGGCCAGAAACGAGACATCACGCCCACTAAAAAGATGGGAGTGTTAAAAAAATAAAAACAGATACAAGTACACGAGAGCCAAGTGCAATAATAAACACAACGACGACAATCAGGGGTAGAGGGAAAATGCGGGAGGGGGAGGGAGTTCAGGGTAAGAAAAAGGGAAAATTCACACTGCGGAAGCGAAAAATTTTCATTTAAAGCGATAAAAACTTTTATTACCACTACGAAAAATGTGGAAAATGTTTTTGGCCGCCTGGCGGTATGCAACATTTTTACGTAGCCAAGTCCTGCAGCTCACGCACACACTTAAATATTAACACTGCGAGGAATTGCAGATTAAAAAATAAATAAAAAGAGAAAGTATATTATTTCTAATTCATCCTAAACTTAAATTTTACCCTGAATCAGGGATCCATCTTATTTCAGCGTTCTGTTATACGCTAAATTCCGTTAAAATGATCTTTTTCGGTGTATAGTTATAGAGAAGTATAAGAACCAGAAGAAGAGGAGCCATCGGAGTTATCTCCGCCCACAATTTGGCTTGGTTTCCAGCCACTTGTATAATCGATGTATCCATGCCGATGCCTTTCTGCCTACTGCGCCCCCAGCTCCACGCCCCTTTCTTCTACTTCTCCTACCGCTCCTATTTCCGCCACAGCAGCCCCTCCCTGTTCTCCTTCCGAGAAATGCCCCCTTTACACCCGAATGCCCTGCTCCTTTGTGTTGTTTATGTTACATTTGTGTGTTGCCTGCTTTTATTGCATTTGCGGCGTGATTTTCTGTTGCGGTGCGAGTAGGCGAAAATGGGTGAGCTTCTGGCAAAGAGGGGAGGGTAGGGGACTGTGTGCAAGGAGTTTTCCTCAAAGTGGAGCACTTTTCCCCCCAGAAAAAGCAAAACGAAAGTAGTGCAGGGGGGATTAGGCAAGAGAAGAGCACACATTTTAGGCTTATGAGCATTGCCAGAGCATATTTCATGCTCATATTGATTTTTGATAGCAACCCAAAGCCAGGCACGAACTGGAAAACGAAAGAGAGAAAAGTAAACCGGAAAAATGCGACAATTCCCCGATGAAAGTGCCATTTCCTCCTAGCAATTGATAAGTTTATTTGCCATTGAGTTTGGCCTAAGATTTTCATTTCAGCAACTTGAATATTAAAGTTCAATTTGAATATGAAGCTATGAATATTAGTCTGAAGTAGAGAAATATTAAACTAAGCTGTAAATTAAATTAGTTCTTGAGAGCTTGTTAATAAAGTATATTCTTAATTAAATATTTGTTGGCTTTCAACTAAGTCTAGGCTTAACTTAAAGGCAAATTCAATTCGTAGAGATTATTCATACATTTGGAAAATCAATCTAACGTACAAATGTGGTAAGCAATTTCTGTAGTTTCCTTAGAAAGCTGACTAAATCGCATAATTAATGGCTTAAAGCTAGGGTCCTGGACCATTAAGCTTAACCAAATAGTCAGCCAAAGCCAGCACAGCCAGCAAGTGGTCGGAGATACATCGATCAATGACCGATTCACATTCAATTTACGTTTATTGAATCGCCAATGGCCATCATAAACGAGGCGAAACAAACTCAGAACAAACATGTGGCCAGGGCAAGTGCAGTGTAACAAATATAAATTGCAAGACTAATACGTTTAAATAAATCTGCAGGCAGTACAGATTGCTTTAATAAATATTCGGGTGTTTTTTCTTTTTCATCTTCCTGCAAAATGTGTTTACACAGAGCAGCAAGAAGGTCAGGCACAATGAGAAACCCGAAGAAAATCAACGACAATTTTCGAAACATTTTTAAAAGACATTTAGAAAACAAAGGGGCAAAACTAGCAGCCAAACAATGTTAGTGCTAGGTCAGCAGAAAAGGGGGCTAAGAAAAAAGTCACGAAGAGAGAGTTCCAAAGTCAAAGACGGCGAACACATGGCGTATGCGCAATCTTCTTGTATCGTCCTGAGTGTGAGCAAGTGTGCGAATGCGACTTCTTTGTGTGAGTGAGCGCGTGCTGACACTTAATCTTCCAGCTGACGCAGATGCAGCCCAGGATATGGCAGTCATATATCTGGGCGGCTCTCAACTTCCTAGGCAACGGATGTCGCATGTTATCCTCCATCCTGCCAGCTCAAAAGGAAGCGAAAAAAAAAGGCAGTCACGGAGCAAAGGATATCAGTACAAAGCTAATGCACTAGCCATGGGTTTTGCCTTCTAGGCCAAAGGAACCTGAATGCAAAATGGGTGAATTCAATTGGAAATTTAAGCAAAGCAAGGACTTACCTATTGTGAGGAAATAAATTCCATATGTGCAGTATATATATTAAATTTTAAAGCTCAGTCAAAGGATTGAAGGGAATATTATGAAAAAAATCCAGAATATTATATATATATCTATAAGTTATTTCAAATATATATTTACTTCTCATTAGTTACCCAATTTTTTTGGTAAACCATTTCAACCCCCATTGAACCCACACTGCGTATGAGTTATGAAAATCATTTTCGAACTTCATCAGCAGCAACTGTGACAGAGAAATGCTCACGAATACTTCAAAGTCAGAAATTGATTTAAGTCAATTAATTATAACGACCCGTAACAACAATAACAAGAAACCAACTCAGCGCCACGCCCTCTAACCAACATGCCAGGCATTCCCGCCCCTCCTTTTTGGCTCATCCTTTTCATGCCATAACCTCAGAGGGCCACGTCACGTTTGTGCACAGCAAGAAAACGTGACTAAACAATGACAATTTTTGAATAAAATGTTTAAGAAATTCTTTGTGTATAATGGTTTTTCATTATATTATGAAAGAATATTTATTTATTTTTTTTTTTATCTAAGGCTTACAATATAAACTAAACCAAGAGCTAACTTAGAATTAAAAACCATTGCAGCTTAGGCCTTCAGCTCAAACCCAGATAAATATTCTAAACATTTCGTTACATTCCCATTAATTAGTTAATTCTAAAAATATTTTAATTAATTGCCATAATTTTCTCGCTGTGTGGTCCAACATCAGCTGGCCAGCTGCTTTTGGGTGGCCTATGCTTTTTGGGGAAAGGGCTCGTCGGGTTGAACAGAAAGACCATGTAATCGTATTAAGCAAACGGAACTGGTAGCTGGCCGAGCACGTGTTTGCCAAGAGTGGAGGAGGGGGCCATGGGGGAGATATAGGTATGAGGGGGGTGGACAGACGGCAGACGGGTGGACAGGTGGGCAAGTGGTAGGAGCAGGGGCACAGGGGTACTTAAAGGTAATTGTATTTGTGCACTGCAAACATGGCGTGTTTTATTAACAGAGCGAGAAAGAGCGAGAGTGGAATGTGTTTACTCATATGTCTTGTCAAAGACAAGTTAATTATTTTAACCTGTGAAAGTGTGTGTGTGTGAGTGCGTTGTTTATTTTTGGCCATCGATTTTCACACGCTCTACATTACAGCACACACAAAAAGCCGAATTTACACGAGGATTCTGCTGGCTCAATATGCCTTGGCATATTGCCGCCCTTATTATAAACTGTGTTCCCTGTTTCTTTGCCTTTGCACGCCCCTTGTTGTCTGGCTTCAGAGTTTTTCCAAATATTTGCACAATATTTGTCAGAATTAATTAACAATATGAATGAAAGGGGGAGAAAGAGGGAGCACTGTGTCGTCTCAGCATATTTCAACTTTATTTTTTGTTTTGTGCCAGCACTTGTTTACTCGAAGGCGCTTTGCATAAATTGCAGAACACAAGCCGTACACAAAAAATGTGCACAATTTAATTAAATTTATGCCAGCAAATTTCTTTGGTCTGGAAAATACCAAATAAACAAGAGCTTGGCTCTCGACGAAATGCTTAGCAATTATCTACAAGTTGAAGGATGTTACCAAGAGACAACTAAGGATAGTGACAACTAGGAGTTAAAAAATAAATAAAATTTATGAAAATAAAGTTAAAACAAAGATAGATGGAGAATGAAGAAATTTAATTATCTTAAAAGGTTCAAAAAATTACAGAACATTAAGTTATTAATAAACTATGAGAGTAAAATAGAATTCTTAAAAAATAAATAGTTTCAGAACTGCAAACTTTGAAGTTCAAAGTTTGAACATTGCATTTTATTTAATTTCTTAAAAAGGATTTACTTAATAAGTGTTGAAATACTAATAAACAAAATACTATAAATTCTAATAATAACAAAAACTTTTTCATTTTGATTTATGAACATTAGCTGTAGGCCATTTATTAATTACAATATAACTTGAAGACTAATTACTTATTTATTCATTACCATTAATGTTTCCTGTTTCTGTTAAGTAGCTTCGAATTTCCTGCTACCAATTTGCCCCTGTAATTCACACTACAATCCATCACTATCCGCATTTGGCCATTTATCTTCCCAGCATCCTGCGTATCCCGCCAAGGTCTGTCACTCGCTCCTGCCCATCATCATGAAGGGCTAACGATGCAGCCGAAAACCTGCTTATAATTACCCCACCAGATTACACATTGCCTAACAAGGCCCATTCATTAATGTCATCAAATCCTTGAAGGACAGCCAACACCGTCATCTCTCCAGCAAATCTGCAACATTATGTCAACACACACAAAGGGGGGAGAGAGCCAGCAAATGGGCCACGTTAATGGCACATCCCCTTGCCCCTTGCCAAGGGAATGGAATCCCAAACCCCCTGAGACTTTCACAAAGTTGCAGTTGCTGCAAATGCCATAAAAAGGCAAACAGAAACGGCAGCAACAGCAGTGGCAACAATAAAACCCGAAACATCTAGGCTGCGGAGATCTCAGTTTTGGCCACTGGCTTTTATTTCAGGTGGACGTGAATTTCCAGAATGAAAACGCTTCGGTTTTATGGCTCTTTTTACGCTAGTTAACATTTTTCCAGCTACGAAAATGTCGCACGGTTACCTGCAGGTGCCAGGCAGTGACGTTGCCAGCTTAACGATTGCCCAAAAACATTAAATTCATCAAAGAAAATGTTACGAAAATCTTGTTAAAGTTTTATGGTTAACTATCTTTTTCGGGCATTAAGAGTTAAGATTCTTGGAAATGTTTACATTGACCTGCAGGAAATTATTTATCGTGAACAGAAACTTGTTTTAAAATAACAATTGAATGATATTTAATTGATATTTTAGTCGCAGCTTTATTGCTATATATATATATGATCCTTTTTTTAATTAATTAATTTTAACAAAAAGAGATTTTATATTTTCCGTTACTGTTTCTTCAATCTAAATTTCATCTTTCTTAAAAAACAAATAAAGTAGTTTACCGCTCGTGATAACTTGTAATTCCCAACTGGTTTGTCAGCAGGAAAATGGACAAAATGTTGTTTGTTCCATGTTGAATGGCTTTTCCAGGTAGGAAGTGGGGAAAAGTGCTTGCCACTCGGCAATGTCTCTTCTGCAACTTGAACAACTCGAGGCTTCTTCTCTGGCAATTCGAGATTGCCTCTCCAGGACACTCAGCCTTCTCCCATTGCCTTCCGCCCGGTGACTTGGCTCTTGGCCAGTTCGAGCCAACCGTGCGCCTTTCATGCTGCCTGTGTTTACAAGCTAAATTCATTCGCCGCCTCTCGTCGCCTGCCGTCATCAGCAACGTGATGATATCCATGTACCCACCAATAGTTCCCCCACCTCGTATTCCCTCATCCTGAGTCCCTATCTGCCATGCAGCCAGGTATTGCACTTTTTTTTCCATCTCGCTCCTCATTGTTGTTAGCCTCCTGACAATGCAGTTGGTAATGGCAAAATGGCAGCAGCAGCAACAACAACGGTAACTGGAGCCTCATCAGCATCATCAGGATCTATTGCCTGGCGGCAGTCTGACAACACGCTGTGCACTTGGAAAAATATTTAGCCAATATTTATATTAAATTAAGTTGGAATTTGTTGAATTTTTAAATATTTCGTATATCTAGGAATTGTACGTTTTTAACATAGTTTTTATGTTATTAGTTTAAATAGTGTCTTTCTTTAATACATTGTACCAAAGACTTTTAAAGCATCTATCACCTTTATTATAAACTTAAAAAGAGCAAAACAATATTTATTTATACTATTTATATATTTATAAAATATACATATATAATTCTTGTTACTATTTTTCCTCGAGTGCAAAATGTTTTTCCAGATGCGTGTGGCCCAGTTACCATGACGATATATGATAAGTTTATGCGAGTCAGTCAACGTTAACGTTTGCATCTTTCAATTTGTGCAACGACTCTAATATCTATCCCTAGTTGGTCAACCCGAGCCACCCCACTGCTCCCCCCTTATTTTCCCGCATTATCTGGCTATAATCCCAGCATTATGACTGACGTTGGACATAACGTCGGACTCGAACAATATGGCCAACAAATGCCTCGCCTCGCCTCCCCGGGGGACTGCAACAGTTGCTGACCGCTGACCATTTGGCCAAGTTAAGTCGGATTTATGTTGATGGTGCAGTCAAGTTATGAGTCGCCTAGCAGCGACTCCTAGTCCTGATCCTGGTCTAGCTGCTCGTCATTCCATGTCCCCGTGTGCTGGTCCGTTGCCATGCCAAATGTCCTTTGCTTTGGTGCTTCGCCATAATTGGCGTTACAGGTTTCAGTTGTGAGCTTTTTGCTACTGGTATCTTTTTTTTTGTGTCGTGAATATTCAGCGAATGTCATACAAAAATGTATACTTTGCTTTGGGAGATGTGAAAAAGGGAATGTAGTTAACTTTTTGCATTTACAAGCATATGGGACTGGGAATTGTTTGGTACTTCAGAAACAGAAAACAAAAACTATAATTAAATTAGCTTTTTAAAAATTACAAACATTTTATATTATATTTGGTGAACAACTAGTTTAACTAATATGCTTATGTTTTATTTATTTGAATACAAATAAGCCAGGATATTGTAATACATATCTTAAATGCTTATTTTTACTTATTTTTTTATTAAATATGATTCAAATATTTGGAACTATTTTAATAATAAAAAAACAAGTACATATACCCAAGTATCGACCAATTTTATATATGTTCTTAACTCTCCAATAAACTGCAATTCCAACCCTCTCTCCATCGATTTAGTAACTAAACATCCAAAGTGCCCAACAACACCGAAACTAACCCAAATCCTTTCAACATATGTGTGATATGCGAGCAAGTTCTAGGGTTTATTTTGACACATGTGTGATGGGAAAATGTAGTGTACATCTGGCCATCAGCAGCAGCGAAATGAAATGGAAAGCCACATGGCGGCATTATGGATTAGTTGTCCAGCTTTCGGAGCTGACAAATAAAACGATTTTCGACTGTCACACACAAAGTGATGAGCTTTGACGGTTTATACATAGTTTTGTGCTTATGTCCCAGTTTATTTTTGGAAACTTTTAGTTTTTAGACACTTCTGAAAATACTTGTTCCCTTAAATCTTTGTTATTTTTTGGGTTTTTAGGTAGGAAAGTAAATATGACTTTCCTTCTAGTCTGGTTTAATTTAATGTTTATTGTATAGTTTCTTGTATATTAATGCAGCTTCTATTACATTCCTCCCTTTATATGATGCAATCAATTGCAGAATTCAAATAAAATTAAATAATAATAGCATCAGGCCAGGCAATTGTTAACCAATTGTTGTGGCAACCCTTGTGGCAGCCCTTTAACTATTTAATTGGCACTTGAAAACGGCAAACCAAAAGCTTTTCACCATTCGTTAACAATTGTTGCGGCAAATGTTATCCCAGTATATTCATGATTTTTGTTGTTCTCCCTCTTCACAATTTTTTCCAGATTGCAAATTGAAATGGCAACAGCAACAATGTGAGCGACCACAAGAGCAGCAGCAATCCCAAGCAAAGAGCTCTGAAAATAAGTAGCATCGAGACAACAAAAAATAAAAAATAAACAAAGAACAGAGTATACCAAATAGAAGGGACAAATCATAAGCAAGGATGCCGGAAAATTGCGGACTGTGAGCTGCAGGATGCGAATGCGATGCGAAGGCGGCGCAGATTGCATTCAAGGACCGCTGGGCCAGCGAACAATCGGTGGGGCAAACAATGCGAACTAATAAAGCACTTAAGCGGATAGACAACGACGACGACGACGACGACCAGCAACGAGGACACCCAAGTGGAAGCAATACTCCAACTCCGGCAGGAGCAACAGCAACAGCAGCAGCAGCAGCTTCGGCACTAATCAAAGTTAGATTTTCCGTACCACGGACCGTGTGATCAACGTGCATCGGATTGATACCCAGACAATGGCGCAACTGCCCCAAATTAGACGCGACACGGGTCGCCGCTGTCCCCCGTTGGGACACTCGCAACGGGAGACCGAGGACGAGGTCCTTGGAACCTCTCGTACAACCACGCCGCTGACAGCCAACGGTGCCACCACCACTGGACTGGTGGCTGTTCAGCCGAAGGACATGCAACGAAACCACCTGCTAAAGATGCCAACCGCAACAATAGAGAAACCAACGATAACAGCCACCAAATCATCATCAGCAGCATCAGCAGCAGCAGCAGCATCATCGTCAGCAGTAAGAGTCCCTCGCCGGGCACTAAGGATACTGGCCCAGAGCCTGCTGCTGCCAGCCCTGATCCTGGGCGTGCTTGTGGGCAGCAGCCAGGCGGGTTTCGCCTGCCTCAGCAATCCCTGTGTGTTTGGCGTCTGCATCGATGGCCTGAACAGGTGAGTCCACGTAGAAAAATCCATACAGCAAATGGGCAAGGCAATACCACAGAAATTAAATTAATTTTACTTACTTCATCACTAAACAGAAGCCGAATTTTCTTCATCTTATCAAGTAGTTTTCAAATTTTAAGCACTTCCTTGCAGCTCTGTAGATCCTGGGGCAGGTAACTTATCCATCGATAGTAAGATTTTTTCCTGCTCCAGGCCAGCGGCCAATAAGCCCGTCCAGCGCATTTAAAGTGGCAATAAACTTGCGCCACTTGAGCTTCGGGAGAGCTCGCAGTTTCAGTTGCAGTTCCGTTCTCGGGCCATTCGATACGATACCAAATAATGGCATATGTGGGGCCCTTGATGTTGATGCACCCCCCACTTTGCAGGGAAATGAATTTGCCACAGATGTGCCTCGACCTCCTCCATGGCAGCCTTCGGTTTCATTTTCCGGCAGGATTCCCTTACCGCCATCCTTAACACTCTTCTTTTTTTAATGCATGCCCGTTTAAATGGGGTTAAGTTGCGGCCACTGCAAGTGCAGGAAAAGCGAGCGAGGGACGAGTATGCTGAGTGGGTTTCAATTGCCAGCAGCTGGAAAATTATTAACTTGAACGGCCAGCCAAAGTGCATTCTTAATGTGGAAAATTTACAGCCAGATATGCAAAATATTTCAAGTATTATTAAAATAATTTGCACTGATTGTTGAGAAATTTAATTAAAGTACTTTAAAGAATATCTTTGGTTCCGTACCAAAACCTTTTCGCATCTTTGGTGAAAGTAATCTATGCAAATTCTCTGCCAGGATCAAACGGAATCTTCATTCCATGCCAAATCCATGCCGGAGGAGCCCCTTAAATTGCTGCACTTTCCGCCACTCAGTGGGGTAAACTGTGAGGCTTAGCTGCCAGAGATTTCGCCCCACGATTTAGCCACGAGACAGCCAGACATATATACATTATGCACAAACAAGTTAGAAGACGATGCGATTTTTTTCCATTTCCCTCCGCTACATCGCTCTACTTGACGCCATTTATACAACTAAGTAACTGCCATTTTATTTTTCCATGCTCACTTCGCGATATATGCAGACCGCTAATCCCGCCCAGAACCACCCAGCACTGGCGTCGGGAAAAGCGGTTAAGATATTTTTTCACGATAGCTAGCTCCGCGCGAAAGCTGCAAGTCAAATGCGAGAACCAGAAGCTTGAAATGTTTCCCCGGCTGCATTTCCCAGGCTCAGAGAAAAAAAAAATAGAAAGAAAAAAGAAACGGAAAAACTAAGGCGATGGATGGAAAAGTTTATGTGTTGGCGAGCGAAATTTATAGCTGCAATTAAATTTAACACGATGCCATGAGATTTAAACGGATTAACTGAATAGTTTTCGACCATCTTAAAGTTGGCTACAAAAAAAAAGGAAGAGCAGCGGCGATTGATAATCGCGGAGGAGTTTACGGCCATTGAAGAACATTGATATTTTATTGGTTTATCCCGGTTTATGCGCTCGATAAGCTTGCCTTTAACCGTTTTATGAGTTGGCTCTTAAAACTGCATCGAGACGGCCCATAAAAGTCTACTATAAAAGCTGGGAAGGGAAATAGGGATATGATTTGTTTGGCAAATTGCCACAAGCATCAAGTAGTTGGTGCCGTAGAGATTTGCCCAAGAACACAGTGGTTTCCTTGCTTTATTATTGCCTACTTTTAGGCACCTTTTTGAGTGGTTTCAATTCACATGAGATTTCTGAAGTATAAATAGCAAGGCACTTCTCTCTCAGAAACTCATCCACTTTCCCTGATCGTCCCAATTCCTGGTCGGCCTTCCACTCTCGTATTCAGTCCGCAGAGTGGCAGCCCAATGCCATTGTGTAGTCATTTCCCAATTGCTCCTGGCTGAAGGCAACAAATCAAACGGTCTCCGGGGTGAAAATGTCCAACCGAAGGCCATAATCAGCCCGAATCTCGAGGGTTTCACCCGGCTGAGACAGAGACTAACAACGAACAACAGCAGGCGAGTGTGTCTAGATGAGACCATAACAGACAAGTGCAGCGGGAGGAGCCTTCGGCTGCCCGGCCACCTGCATCCTAATGTAATCCATTATAAAGGACAACAGTAAGCCAGACCCAAGCCTGGCT
Organism: Drosophila watanabei; assembly: GCA_008042575.1. Classification (NCBI taxonomy): domain Eukaryota; kingdom Metazoa; phylum Arthropoda; class Insecta; order Diptera; family Drosophilidae; genus Drosophila; species Drosophila watanabei. Next base: position 127,695 of record VNJS01003345.1, on the reverse strand, counting down.
CACACATCCCCAGATGGGGGATGGGGGTAAACTTCTTTAATTAAGCTGGCGATGCTACGGTTACCTGGCATCCAGCTCCTCCATGCAGTCTGCAGCTTACACTCTTCCGCAGCAGCTCTCCCCTGACACATTTTTGGCTCTTTGCATTTCCGCTTCCGCTTCAATTTCAATTTCAGTTTCAGGCAAGGCAATGAAATAGGAATAGAAATGGAAATGGAATAAGAGAACCCAATCCCAAATGTCTACCAAATATTTATTTCCACAACTTAAGTGTAGTGTTGCACGTCGGCCAAAAGTTTATGGCACTCAACTGGCCAGCCAGTTGGCTGTAGGGTACATAATATGTGTGCAGTGCCTGCAGCACATGCAGGAGATCGGGGCGTGAAAAGTCAGTGAAATTTATTCAGGAAAATACTGCAACACAGGGAAACATAAATGCGAGAGTGGGAATATATGGTTTAAGTTTCAATTGATCTGTAGAGTATTCACAAAAATGCAATACATCTCGAAGGATACAAAATAAATCAAGCTTTAGCCAAAAATAAGGGATATATAAGCTACAAAAAGCTAGTGTTTGTAAAAATACTAGGAATAGAAAGTAATTATCGATATAATCATAGTGCATCGGTATTTGAAAAAAAGAAAGGCGTATAAATCGATATATAAAAGTTACGATATGTACATGTATCACAACTTTTAAATAAAAGTCATAATTTCTTTTGATATATCGGAACATCTTCAAACTTTAGTTTTACAAATTTTTAACATATAATCTGTAGATGCAGACAAGTTTTCGGTTTTATCGATAATATCGATATTGTGACTTAAAGTGCAATATCTGTCAATAAATTAAAATTCAATATATATTAAATTAATAAATAAGGCGGTATCTCTATCATACCAATTATTCCACTATATATTTACTTAATATATAAATTCTATGTAAATTCTTTAATTGTTTAGAGAAAAATTATTTACAGACAATGAGTTTTTTTAAGTAACATACGAGATAAATAAAGTCACTTTTAAAATAGAAAAGATATTTTTTCAAGTGAGTTTTAAGTATATAAATTATTTTGGTATTTCTAATTTTAGAAACAAAGAGTATTTAGTAAATACCATTTACACTTTAATATCTATATTTGAGGCTCAAAAAATTAATTTTATCCGTTGTATATCCACAAAACTATTGATTGAGTTTTAGCTCACTAAACTCATACAGGTTAGATAACCAGGGGATATACATATGCCATATCTATCCGCCCATCTGAGCCGGAACCGTCACTTCAATTACGCCAAACTGCCATTATAGTCCGGAGTGGTGTGCGCCGTGTTATTTACGCTCTCCGTACTGCCCGTGCCCGTGTTGTGCCATTTGCTGTAACTATTTTTATCCGAAGCATTTTGTTCGCCTTCCCGTTACACCGCACTCTCTAACTATGGAATATTTTTTTGTTGTTCCATTTCTTTTGCTGCTGCTGCCGCTCCTGCTGCTGTTTTTTCACAACGTTTGATGCATCATTGACACACCGTCCCACCCACGGATAAACCTGGGACTCGTCCTCCGCCCACGTGTGCCGATGATAACAACAACAACAACAACAACAAAAACTATCAACTATGGGAAAAAACTACAACACGACGACTATAACAGCTCGTACTCGTGTTACTGCATTGATGGCTACACAGGGATCCAGTGCCAAACGAATTGGGACGAATGCTGGTCGGGCCCCTGTCAAAACGGCGGGACATGTGTGGACGGTGTGGCCTACTACAATTGTACGTGTCCGGAAGGATTTTCCGGTAAGTGTGCTGCTCCTCCTGCTCCATCTATACACGGGTGTGGGTATGGATGTACATACAAGTGCCCGAATGCGGTTTATTTTTGGGCCCCAGAAGCATCCAACTCAAATGCACAAAACTGAAACTTTTCAAATGCATAAAACATATTGGGAAAATTTACTTTATTATAAATTAATAAAAATTAACATTAATATTTAAATTCTATTAAGGAAAGCTAATGTATTATCTAAAAGAACAAACTTTTCCAACGATTTAGATTTGATTTTAGTAATTTATTCCAAAACATACAATATATTTTTCCCCCCAAAAAAAAAATACATTTATTTAACTTTTAGAATCACTTCAACACCTTAAAATTTCAGAGTTTATTTTTCATTTCACACAGTGCAGTTAGGCAAATAGGAAAACCGGTGGAATAAAGGACTTTGCACGCAAAGTGGAGTGCCAAGCCAGTTGAGTGGGTGAAGTTCCTCTTCCGTTCCACGTGCGAAATGTATTTTTATTAAGCCAAACATAAAAAACTCAACTCAGTCTCGCCTGGTGGTTTGCACTTGGTCTAGAGACAGATCCCCGAGCCGAGAAGCGTGTACTCCAGCAAATAGAGAGGAATTCCTGCCAGGACGCGCGAACACACAGGATTTTCTCTTCTCTTTTTTTATTTTATTTTCCCCCAAACGTATTTGTAAAATTTACGCGGTTCTGGGGAGCGAGGGGGAGGGAGAAATGAAGCAAAATAAAAATACTTATTTTCCCGGCATTTGCTCACATGTGTCTATTCTTCTTTTTAACGCGTCCTGAGAGAGAGCCAGCGGGAAGAGGGAAAACTCCAAATATAACATGGAGAGAAGCAAACGGAAAAGAAAATAGGGAGTCATTGAAGTGCAGAAGCCTTTTATACCCTTAAAAGAGGTGTTTGATTTGATAAGAAGAGACTTTAAGGGGGGAACTCTTAGGGAGAGACTTGTAGGGAGATACTTCAAGGGAGGTACTTTTAGGGAGGTACTTTTAGGGAGGTACTTCTAGGGAGGTACTTTTAGGGAGGTACTTCTTGGGAGGTACTTTTAGGGAGCACTTTCAAAAGATTTTGTTTTTTTTAATAGACAATAAGGATTTACATTTGAGAGCATTATTTGGAAAAAGAAAAAAGGAAAAATGTATATTTACAAAATCTTATTTCAATAAATTTATCAGGCTAGTAACTCTTGGGTTGTATATACAACAAGAAATTAAAAAACATGGTTTTATTTACTATAAAAACTGCTCAGATATATAACACTTATTTATTTAGGTAATATAATATTTAAATAATATTATAATATGACAGTCGCAAAGTCATATTTAAGCATATGAAAAAATTATCCTCAATATAACTCAAATATCGATTTTTATAAGATAAGTTTTTATATTTATAAGATTTTATTATTTTTTTTTTTTTTATTAAAATCTTCAATTTTGAGAAATCCTTTTAAAATTAAAAAGAAAATTCAATATTATTCTACACATTTTAACCCTCATTTTATACATCTATCTGTGAGAGCATTCAAAAAAGTGAGATGATCAGAAGCAAGCGAGAAAAACGTTTTGAAAGATCTCCAAAGACGCTAAAACGAAGGCAATGAGGAGGTACAAAGCGGAGGGCAAATCGAGGAAAATGCGAAAAGTGGAAAGTGGAAATGGGAAATGCGAAAGCCGAAGCTGGCAAACCGGCTTTAATGTTGTCTATTGTGGTAGTCAATGTTGGGTGCTTAACGTGCCACTTGCCACGTGTGTGTATATGTTCGTATCTGTGTTGGCCAAGTACGGAAGTCTAACCATGAATGTATCTAATGTTCATCCTTTGGGCTCCCAGTACTCTCCACTCGTACGTACACACATAAACACATTTACTTGTGGTACGTGCGAGAAGCACTTAGTGTCCGTCCATATCCTTTTTACACTCCTTTTTTTTCCTCTTATTCCCTCGTATCTAACCCCTGGCACTGCCTCGCTCCTTGGGCGTCGCCACAAAGTTGACTTTATAAAATTTAGTGAAATTTATAGCCATCGCATCTAGCATCTAGGTGTTATACGTACACTATATATTTGTATTTGTAGCCGTATCAACGCCAAACTAAAACCGAAATACAAATTGCTGCAAATTTGTTCGGGAACTTTTGCTGATGAGTTCAACGAGTGGACGACGAGCAGCAGCTGAACAATCAGGCCAAGAGAGAGATGGCCGAATGGATGCGGGGGATGTGGGATTTCCGAGTAGACCAAAGTCATTGAGTCAGTCAGTTTGGCCCCAAAAGGATCTTGGGAATAAATTACAGACACACAGAGAGACAGAGAGAGACTCAAATGCAGGCCAAGCCCGGAACACGGGTTACATGTGTTTTCCGGCTGGCCGGCTGCATCCGAATTGAAATAATGGAGATACGGATTGCCGGGTGATTGAAAGTTTTATTTTTATTTCAATTCATCCTTAAGACTTTGAGTTTGTTTTTGTTTTAGCTCAAAGGGAGGTTTAAGATGTTAAAATATTTGGTAAAAGTGTGTTAATTTAAACAAAAGTTGAAGGGTATTTCTCACTATTAACTCACTTGACTAAAGGTTTAGCTGTGCATCATTTCACTTGTTTTTATTATAAAATTTATTTTAAAAGAGACTGAAAACTTTGTTATTATAATTTGTAAGCTTCATTTTCTGTAAGTAAAAAATATTTGAGATTTTCATAATGTAAAAATATCAGTCACATTAAAGTTTCGTATATAATATATATTCTCTTAAGCAAGAACTTTCTTTAAAATTTACTATAAATTCTTTATTTAATACATATTTTCATATGCTTAATTTCAAAGAATTTTCTTTTCTTTCTATTTCCTTTACTTCATTTTTATTCCTCAATATAGATCCAATTACCCTGAACAAAAAACCCCGCATACGCCCGAAATAGCTGCAATCTCTTCAATTGAATCACTCAAAGGACTCGCTTAGAGAGTAAATCTCCATCAACGTGGAATAACTTTCATCGTTTTGCTCCCCAGCCGAAACAATTGCATTAATTTAACATAAATAGAGCAGAGTCGAGCGAAGCAACACAAACGCTGGAAAAACAAAGGCCGGCAAAGTATAAGCACTGCAAATGAAATCAACACAAAAACAAATAAAATTATGCACTGCCTGCAATCTCTCCTCAGTGCCCCGGTTTTTCCTCCCATTTTACACCGATTTTTCCGCAGGAACTAAGCGATTCCATTGCAAATTGCTTGCAGCAAAAAAAATATAGAAAAAAAGACAAAACCAAATGTAAATAAAGCAAAAAAATTGCATAACAAATTCGGCGCATAAAAAAGGAAAGCGAAATATGCTTTTGGACAAGGCAGCCGCATAAAAAAATCTCTCTCTCTATATATATATATATATACAAACTCATATATAATAAATAGATTTTTTGCCAAAAGCACGCGAAATGTCGGAAATGAAGCTGTAAAATGCTATGCAAAAACTGCACGAAAAATGCAGGAAAAACATTCTATAAAAAAAGAGGAAGAAAATGCTTGAAAATTTTTGAAATGAAATGCAGTGCATGAATAGGAGTCTAACACAAAACAAAGCGAAAGTAACGGATGCAAAGAAGAACGGGTGGGAAAGGCGGAAAAGCGGGAAAACGGGCAGACGCCTCGGGCATTATTTAACCGCTCATTGAGTTTTGGAAAGCTTTCACCTTGGTCACCTCTTCCAGGCCCCCTTTTAGCTGCTTTTCGACCTCATTTTCGGGGGGCATTAAAAAGTATTTCCCAATGCAAATGAAAGGGACTGCGAGATAGTGTCGGAGCAGGATGGCAGCGTTCTAATTAATTTTATGAGCTTCCTTTTGCCTTTCCATTGCATTGCGCACATTTTCGCCGGAGCCTTTCCTATTTATTTTTCAATGCTTATGTTTATGCCTTTTGAAGTGGTCGCAGGATATACTCATTATAGGTTGTGTATGTATATAAAGCTAGCTTTTGCCAGTTTCACTTACCAATTATTTAGGCCTTTTTCTGCAAGTTCGGGTGTAATGTGGCTTTCCCTGGAATATGGTCGCTTTGATTGGGTTTTCACTTTTAGCAGGATTTTATCTCTTTGGCCACTTTGATGCTTTGACCTGATTAAATCAGGCTAATTATGGCATCAACTGAAATGATACAATATTCATAATTTTATAACAAAACGTAAAAAACCAACTAATTAAATGGGGGGAATAATTATACCCACTAAAACTGTGTGGTTTGTGTATATGGAAAATACATAAAAGGGTAAATTAGTATATTAATTAGAGATGAAATATTAAAATTAAATTAAATGCAACTAACCAGTTTAAGGCATTTGAATTTGACTAGTTTTTAATTTGTTTTTAGTCCTTTTATGCTTCCAAAAACTAACTCCAAAATTCCCTAATCTTCTCCCCTTCCAATTTCGTCCTTGAGATAAAGGCAAGAACTATTGTTTAGCTCCCAAGGAATCTGCAATCTCCGCACGACTTAACCTTGCTCTCCTGACACAAACACACACGCGTTCACACACACTCGCAATTACGCACACAATCGCCATGGCGGGGCGCAATCCAATAACAAAGCTTGGGCATTCCTTTGTCCTTTTGCTCCTTGGCTGCTGCCTGCTGCCTGCTGGCTTCTGGCTGCCTTTATGCAGCCAAAAACCAAAACAATTGGAGACGCGGAAAAGCGGCGGAGCGGGAGCGGGAGGGAGAAAAGCCTCAGGAAAAGCCATGGGAGAAGCTCTAGAGTCCGTTGCATTGCGAAAACAATAAAGTGCGAGGGGGCAAAGGATGGACTCTGCATAACTGCAGGAAGGTCTTCCTGGGCCTATTCACCATTGAAATTTCGCATTCCGCATTTCACATTCATGCAAATGCAGCAAATCAACAATGAAAAAAATAATAAAGGATTGCAATGGGGGAAAAAATATGGTTCAGACGAAGTGGAAAATACTCTTAGTTTGGAAGGGGATTTTAGAAGTTAAGTTTTCTTTCTAAAAATAACGTAACATAAAATCGGGCGACTTTAAAGTTAAATTTCAAGTTAATTAATTCACTTTTAAAGTGGATTTAATAAGTTAAGTTTTCTGCTTAAAAATAACGAAACATTAAAAGGGGACCTTAAAGTTAAAATTAAATTTAATTAATTAACTTTTAAAGTTAATATTAAAAGTCAAGTTTTTTCTCTTAAAATAACGTAACATTAAATCGGGTGACCTTAAAGTTAAATTAAAAGTTAATTAATTCACTTTTAAAGTGGATTTAAATTCTAGAAAAATACCTTTTGTATTATAACTTAAGGTGCCTATTTAAATACTGTTCAAAATAATGTTTTTCAATATACTCTTCGGATATACAAATATTTTTTTAAAGCAAGAGTATATTTTTGTATTTCTACTTTTTCAATATTTTAATTTTTCCTTCAATACATCTCAAAATAATGTCTTAAAATATACTATTCGTATACACAAATATTTTTTAAAAGCAAAAATGTAATTTTTTATTTCTACTTTTTCATTATTTTTATTTTTTCCACAAGTAAATCCCACCTTAACCATAGCAAACCGACTTATTAGAGTATAAATATGAAAAACCATTCAAATTGCAACCGTGCAGCTTCGCTTATTTTTTCCCCGAGCACTTCTCATTCCGTTTTTCCACACACACACACAAACACACAGTTGATATTTTATCGTAATTTTCCTGGGCACCTGACTTTTTTTAGGACTGCTTCATCAGCGGGTTTTGAGCGAACGAACGGAACGAGTGCGTGTGTGTGCATAAATTTGCACCTGCTCAACCTGTTCGCTCCGCTCCACGCTTCCTCGCTGGCAATTTGCACACGTATTCGCGATGCCCAGGTAGATAGGTGCAATCAAGCATCAGGTTGCTCATTCATCGATTCATGGCTTCATATTTTCAGAAGTGCAGTCAGTCTCCCCTGATTTTGCTACCCCTTTTAATCAGAACTCGCAGCTTTAGTGTTACTCTTTAAAATTTTTCCCACATATTTTGTATTCAATCACGTGACTGCCGGCGATTTGCATAAATTTTGTATTTCAATTACCCGCGGAGAGCACAAAGCAATATGTATGCTTTGGTTATAAATAGCATTTTGCTAATCAATTGTCCTTTGGGATTTAGTTTTGTCGCTCGGTTCCGTTGTTATTTTGCGACAGAAGCTTAAAATATTCATGACATTATTGATTTTATAATGTCAGCCAGTGAGTGGGAGAGAGTTTGATGAACTTGCCGCAGGACTCTACCGCACGGAGGGGCGCAGGGGGGCGGTGTATTTTTGTTTGCTTTGTCATGGGTCCTGGGATTATCCGTGTAATCGAATACTATTAAGATTTTTATTTGCACACATAACAGATGTGATTAAATGATTTTCAACGCCAAAAGGGCTTAATTGCTATCAAATATTTATAAACGGAATATTTATAAAAGAAATTAAGTGTACTTGCAGTGATTTTTGTTTTTATGAAAAAAGGAAATTGCTTATTTATTAACAAGTTGCAAAGTCAAGGCTTCAGGCTTTATGTGTTTTCTGTATTTATTTGCACATTTATAACATAAAACACTCTTTTCAAAGAGCTCCTTTAACAAACTTAATGTATCCTTGGCAACATTAACTGATTAAGGTCGGAAAAAAAAAAACATGCCGAAAAAAACTTTCAAAACGATGCCTTGTTGTAACACATTTATCGATTCATTGCTAACGACCAAAGTCCCACAAGTTCATTAATTAATTAGAGCCCAGCCTTACCCTATAAGCCACATATCAAACACACATTTTCCCAACCTCCTTCTTTCCTTTTCCTTTATTTTTTCATTTTGCGCAATCTGAAAATGCGATTTTCGCACTCATAAATTTGCCCATTGAACTTTCAAACACAATACTTTCTAATTTTACGCAACGTTGCCAAGCCAGGCGATGAAAAATGTGGGGAGGGAGTGTGAAAATTCAATGGAAAACTGAAAATCATTACTGGGAAAATAATGTACAAAATGCAATTAATTTAACTTCGAATCCGTGTGGTAGGTGTAAAGCGGCATTGCTATTTTTCAGTGCAAATGAGCTACGCTCTACCATTCCCTTGGCTTTTCCGTTGTCCTTGCCACTTCCAAGGATTCTCTCTGGGGGAATAAAAAAAAGAAATGGAAACTAAGCAATTGAATGAGCAGCAATGCGCACCACAAGACATTCAAGTGCAGGGCGAGCCCTTGGACACTCAAAAAAATTCGTTGAATTTATTTGTATAAATGTATAAAATTGTAAAGAAAATTTGAGTAAATCTTATGAAAATTTGATTTTGAAAATAAAAGAAGAAACATGTATTTAATTCCAAGTATTTGTAGCATTAAAGAAATAAAGGACTTTCTTCTTTTTTACTAGGAACTTTAGCATTTTAAGAAACATGTTGAAAGAAAACTTTAATTGTGGTAATAAATTTATTTATTTATTTTAAAACTTTAAATGCTTCCTTTTTATATTTTTCCTTTTCAATAAATTCCATAAATTTCCTCCCAGTGCAGATATGCGAATTGAAAACGTTAGATTTCCCGCAAAACGGGTGACATGGATTCCTCGGTCTCTCAACTGCGGGGCTGGGCTGAGTGAATGGATCCCGTGATTAGTTTCCCCCAGCGCTTTCGAAAACAGGAGGGATGCAGGGGGGAGCATGTCCCCGAATCCAGTGGCACTGCCATCGAAATCGGAATCAGAATCAGCATCGGTGGCAGGAGATGAACCCTGAGTGCATTTCATTGCTCACTGTCGCAGGGCGCAGGCAGCGATTTACGGCAATGGAGCCGAAGCATTCGTAGCTGTCCAAGACCGCCCCCTGACAGCCCCAGACCCAGGCCAAGATTCCCAATTCAATGATAATAGATTGCTCTGGCTGGGATTAGTTTCGCATACAAATTGCGGCAGGGACGACGTGGCGCCAATCCTAACAAGCTAAATGCTATTCTCAGTGCTACGTAATTGAAGAATTTGAAATGAATAAGCCAATATATTAGGTGGATTTCATTTTAGCGAAAATTAACTCATTTGCTGAGTGTAAAGGAAATGAAAAGGAGTAAATTACGTATAATTGCGAAGAAGACAATTTGATATCTTTTAAGAAATACATGTATACGAGCATTACATTTAAATGAATATTTAAAGAACTGAAAAGGTATTAACTTAAGAATGAGACCCTTTTAAAGCAAATTCCTAAACATCCTTCTACTCAAATAGGTTTGACTTTAAAATATTTTTAAACAGAAAATATTCGAGAATTCATTTTCATTCCCACACCAAGCGATATTTCAAACTTTGCATGCAAATGCTAATTGAGAAAAGCTCAGAATAACCGAATAACCAGCCTTCCTTTTGTTATTCGGAGTCCTTGAAGCTCGTAATTATGATTTAAAAGCGAGTCCAGACTCCGAATGGACAGCCTGCTGCTAGGCATACAGTTTGCTGTGCACTCAGCCGCTCATTTATGCATTCATTCAAAGATTTCTGCACCGGAATAAAAGAACTCTGGCCCCGTCTCCCCCGAGTGGAGAGGAGAGAGTATCTGAATATGTGAGCATAAAATGCAAACGAAATGTGCAATATTTTCAACTCATGCACCTTTGGCAACGATCCCAGATTTCGAATGCACATTCGCCCCCTTCCTGGGGGGAGGGAAAGGTAACAAGCAAATAAGAAGTACAAAATGTGTGCAGATAAAATTCAAATTTCAATTTCTACATCGACAGGGACCCCCATTCGCCTGCAGGACTGAAGGGGGAGTGCGGGAAATGGCCATGTTTATTGTGACTTGAAGCCAAAACAAATGTTCGTACCTTGTTGCACAAATGTTTACAGTTCGCTGCCAGCAGCAAATAATAACAAAAGCAGAAGAAAAAATGAAATATATAGCAAGAAAACTATGAGGAAGCAGCAGAAGTATCATGACAGGCAAAGTTTACAATAAAGAAAAATGGCAAGCGACAAGAGTTGAGCAAAAAGTACAAAAAAAAACTGTACAGAAAATTCTTGATTAAAGATATTGAGTAGGAGAAAAACTAGATTAGAAGTTTTTATACAAAGAAATCTAGAAAATTCTGATGAAAGGATAAATAATATAAAATAAAATTCCAAAACTTATCAAACATTTTCGAATAATAAAGAAATAGCTACAGAAATCTTAGACATATTTATTCCTTGAAGCTTCTTTCAGGATTTAAATAAATATCTTTTGAAGTAGCATCTCAAAACTTCAAATCGTGTTGATTATTAACGCAGAAAACCCGCTACATTTATCAATTTCGAATATTTTTGCAGGCCGAAACTTTATCAATATTTTAGCAGCACTTAAAATTTGATTAATGGTTTATTTTCGGTTTCTTTTTCATTTCGAATATAGCAACAATCGACATGAAGAATTGTCAGAATTGTGGGTTTCGTTTTTATTTGGTTACGTTTTTATGTGTTTTTTTTTTTCCCAAATTCCCCACTGGAACCCAGGGAAAACCCCGGACAACCAAAGCCCGACGTCCATTAAACAAAAAAACAAAAAAAAAGGCTGAACCAAAAGAGACACAGAGAGCGAGGGAAAATTGTGCGTCCAATTCGAAAAAATTCATTCATAAAACATGCCTCGTAGATTGCGGCAGTGAGTGAAGCATTTTTCGTACCCACAGAAATGACCAGTGGCCGCCACCCTTTTCCACCGCTTGCCCTTTCCCCTCCATCCACACGGTGAAATAAAATGAAAATCGATTTTCACTTTAACGACTTCACACATAGGACCCGCCCCGAGAAAGAAAAATATCCAGAGGCCCCACCGAAACCACATAAACGGAGCCAAAACAATGAACAAGAAGAAACCAGAAATCAACGTGAAATGCATTGAGGAAAGGTAACCCCAGACGATATGGGAAAACACGGGGTGCTATTCCTACGAATTTGGGTTAAGAACTGTGCGTGAGGTTGAGTTGGCTTTTCCCTGCTCAGTATTCTCTCTCTGTGTGCGCCTTCTGTGTGCTTGACCACTTCCTGTATTTGTGCATGAATTGGAGCGTAATGTGACATTTCATGTGGAGCACTGAGAACGAGGAGGCGCAACCAGAAGGCAGTGGAAAGTCGAACATTTTAGTGATTCTTTGGCAGTTCTTGACTCTGGCGCAACATGTCGTATGCGTAATAAAGTGAATTATGCCACAATGTATGGGGAAAAGCTAAGACTTAATGATGTCTTGGCATTTTCTGATGGTATTAAAGATCCTTTCAAAATGTTCAAGTTTTTCTTAATTTTAATTTTTAGCCAGCCTAACATTTTTTAATTAATTTTACTATTATAATAGAAGCATTTATGACAAATAAAATAAAAAATAAACCCCATTAGACTTTACATTTGCATTTCTTTTAAACATAGAACCATCAAATGAAATGCTTTAATGGAACAATTCAATTTTACAACGTCCATAAAGAATATTGAAATATTTGTATCGTTTTTAAAGTCCTTGAAGCTCCCGCAGCATGGAAATCATAAAGCAAAATGCGATTGCCGCGTCCATGGCCATAAACAAATTGAAATGTGCAGCGTTGTCCAGCAGTCGCGGCCGACGCCTTGATGGCACTTTATGGCCAGAATGGGGAAATTGAAGCTGTTGCTTTGCTGGCAATGAAATACGAGAAAGTGCGGCAGCCTCTCTGCGAGATCCATTACTCAATCGAGCCGCGAGATGCCCGAACGATAAATTAAAATCCATTTTTTTATGTGGCCAGAAGAGCCGAACAAATAATTTAGCCAAGAAATGATATTAAAGTGTTTGATAATTGCAAAATACCAATGCAATTTATCAAAATAAAATATAGAACAGAAAAATATAAAGTTAATTGAAAGAATATGGTTAATTAAAAAAAATGGTAACGAAAATAATTATTAATGAGAGCTTAAGAATTTTTAAAGCTGAAAAATAAGCATAGGAAATTATATAAATTGAAGGGAGAAGTAAATAGATTTCGTATAATTTAGAAATATTATGAAGATCCCCTAAAAGTAACTCTATTAAGTACAAAGTTATAAATGCAACCCTTACTCAATCTTTTTCCATTTGAAAATATGAAAAGTTAATTTAAAAATGCATTTGAAATATAATTACATTATCAATCTGCATCAGGAAATTGCCAATTTATCTTTAAGTTGTTTAATTTAAATTTGCATGCAATTGCCGATAGAAATACATATTTGATTTGTGCATCTCAACACAAGAGCACATTCCAGCCTAGCGAAGTGTGCGGCATTAATAAATTAATTTCAATTGAGTTGAAAATGATAATGCAAATGCAAATGCAAATGCAATCACAGAGAAGGCAACCTGGAAATACTCCTTATATGCCATGGAAATTCGGACTCGAAACCAAAATACACACAGACCAGGCATAGTTTGATCGAAATGCACATAGAGTTGAGCTGGACTGAAATCCACAAAAGCACAAAGCAGATATAGATACAGATACAGACTCACATATAACTAACAGTCATAAGGCAAACAAATGACATCGACTGACGTCCTGTTGTGCCAGGATTCCGGGCTGCCTTCTTTGCTTTCGTTGCCCCTTTTCGTGTTGATTTAGTGCTTATGCAAATTTAATATATGTTCCGAGCTGACTTCTCCCCCTAGAACCCCAGACTTTTGCAGATCTTCCCCATCATTTGCATAGACTTACATTATTGTTGCATTATAAACCAGACAGAGGGACCAGACACGCACATTTATCTTTTATGACCGCTCTGCAGTCTTCTTTTTTGTGTGTGTATTTTGTATAATTTATAAGGCTCAGTGATAAAGTGTTGGGCTCGAAAAAGAAATATAAAGAAATGAAGGAAGAACGCCCCCTCAATTGCAGTCCACTTGAATGCAATTTTCTGCATTAAATTAAAAAGATTTTTCTTGCAGGCTTCCTTTGTTCTTTTGGGCATTAATTTGGCGAAAGTGCAAAGGAATTTGCACGCCGACTTTTTTGTCACTTTTGTTTCGACACTTTGAAGTGCTTTTCTTCTATTTTTTTAAATAGAGAAAGAGGAAACTTCGCCAGACAAGATAGGACGGCGAGGAAACTTCTGTAAGACGAAGGCGGAAAAAAAACTTTAAGCATATTTCTCGGCAACTTGTTGCCCAAAAAAAACATACAGAGTTTCGCCAAAAAGGTGGCTGCCACACGAAAACAAAGGCCCAAACTCGAAAGGCGTTTCTATGCCGGGCAAATAAATTCTCAAACTTGAGCCATACAAAATATTTCGCTGGCAATAAATTTGCAACAACGCCGCACGCCCCATGCCCAAAAATATCACTCATACGCAGCGTTGCACTTGCACTGGCTCAGCCGGAAACAGAGAATGCCATTCACAATGGGACCTCGGGACAGGGACGTGGCGCGTGGGCGCTCTCCTGTTTTATTCCCCCAAGGAGAAGATTGTCTGACAGTTGCCTTTTGGCAAAACACTGAGAAGGAGTCAACGTCGCTGCAAGAAGTTGTTGAGCAGAAAATTGAAAAGTATTTCCAAGCATTTGTTGCCATTGTTGGCTGTCAAACTGAGTACTCAAGAGCGGATGGTGGATTTCCCTATCGAAAATCGAGCATTTCGAATGGGTTTAAAGGAAGAATATAAATATTATTAACATAAATTTCAGATGTTTAAATACATTTAATATAAAATGAAAAATTAACTCTCAAAACACATTGCAATTTAGACATTGTACTTTGAGTGAAAGGGCTTAATTACAATCTTACTAATATCTAAGGAAGCATATAATTTTATTTAATTTTAAAAATATTATCACATAGTCTTAACACTAAACAAATTCCCAAAATATTTATTTCTATACAGAAAGAGTATTTAATGTGAGTTTGTATAAGCTTTTCCCACAAGTTTTCGCCCTTTTCTCCTTACTACTTTATGGTGCTGACTTTGAAAGACAGCAACAAATTTTCGGGCATGTGTGCTTTATATCCTGACTGTGTGTGTAAGAGGGATACGTCTGTATGTGCGCGTGTAAATATCCTTTGGAATTGTTTATATTGCTTGCAACCAAATCAGCACTTGTAGGGTTTGTTTTGATTGCCATTGATGCGCTTGTATCGAAACGGTTTTTCCTTTTAACTTACTTTTTGAATTTTCATTCCCTTTTTTTTTGAGGAGGGGAATATATGAAAAAGAAAAGCAGATTGAAAGGGTTTGAATGAATGGAGAAAAGAAGAAATTTCCATTGGCAAAGATAATGAAAGGTCCTTCGATTGCACTTCAATTGTGAGCACTTGTTTCAAAGGCAGTGAAAAACTGTTTTGATAAAGAAACCGAATCCCTTAATGAAAAATATGGTCAAAGAGCTGTAGAGCAGCAGTTCATTGAAGGGCAAATGGAAAATGAATTGGAATTCATGTTCGGTTATTAATTAAAAAGTTATGTTTTTGTTTGCTTTGCTTTCCATAAAAAAGATTTAAATTCGAATTAAAATTCACAAACTAAAACCACAAAGCAAATGACAATTATTCTTTTGCCGAAGCAACTCAAAGGCTAATTGCTGCTGGTAAAAATAATTAAACCTCAAATCAATATTGCCCATAAATAAATTAATTCCGCTCGCACAAAGGAGTCGGCAGAGGAACTTTTGACCTACTAGCCGTAGTCGTATGAATATTTCTACAATTAAAAAGCAAACCAACAGACAGGCCATTTGTATTCACATCCTTTCAATTCGCTCCTTTTCAGGATCCAGCTGCGAGCAGAACGTCGACGAGTGCATGTCGAATCCCTGCCAGAACGGCGGACTTTGTCGGGACAGGACTAATGGCTACACCTGCACCTGCCAGCCGGGCTACCTGGGGGATCACTGTGAGCAGGATGTGGCCGTCTGCGACACAGGTGAGTCGGCCGATGATGGATGATGGACAAGCAGACACAGACACAGACACAGGCGGCTCTGAAAGGGTTGTAGGTTGTCAAAGGTTGAAGTCTCTGCGGCACACAGGCAGAGGGTTTAAATAGAAATTAGTGCAAGGTGCTAGCAGCATCTGTAAGGGGTTAGCTTGGGTTTAAAAGAGTAACAAAATTTAATATAAAATTCTTTAAAAATATATATTTTCCTAAATTTTTTTTAACTAGGAACTGGAGCTCGTTGCCAGCACGGCGGCGAGTGCATCGAGGGTCCCGGTCTGGAGTTCACCTGCGACTGTCCGGCCGGCTGGCATGGCAGGATCTGTCAGGAGGAGATCAACGAGTGCGCCTCGTCGCCATGCCAAAACGGTGGCGTTTGCGTTGACAAGCTGGCCGCCTATGCCTGCGCCTGTCCCATGGGCTACACGGGCATCAATTGCGAGGAGGAGATCCTCATCTGTGCGGACAATCCGTGCCAGAACAACGCCCTCTGCCTCATGGAGGAGGGAGTGCCCACGTGCTACTGCGTTCCGGATTACCACGGCGAGAAGTGTGAGTTCCAGTACGACGAATGCCAGTTGGGTCCGAGGTGCATGAACGGCGGTGTTTGCATCGACGGAGTGGACACCTTCTCCTGCTCGTGTCCTCCGCTGCTGACGGGCATGCTCTGCGAGTGCTTGATGGTAAGCGAAGAGTCCTTGGACTGTAATTACACGGCTCCGGCTACACCGCCGCCAACAAGGAGAACCACTACCACATCCACGGTGGCACCGCCCACAGTGAGGCCTGTGACACCGCCAGAGACCACTGTGCCCCCAAGGGTTTCGGAGGAAGTAGAGCTACCAGTTGTAACCACGGCAGCACCAGCACCAGCACCAGAGGTGGTGACCTCAGCGGGATCCTCGTCCTCGGAGGAGGCGGTTTCCGTAGAGATCAAAGCTCCTACATTGGCGCCACCAGAGAGCGAGAGCCACAGCATATCCGTGGAGCATACAACAGTTGCACAACCCGAACCCGAACCCGAACCGAAATCCCAACCGGAATCAGAGTCGCAGTCGGAAACCGAGGAGGAGATAATACCCGGAACCACAGCAGCTGCACCGGCGGTTAGCAAATCCTCAAGCTCTTCGGAGGAATCACCGAGCATTTACACCACGCTGCCGCCTTTGCCGGGACAACCAAAAACCACATCCTCGGCGGAGAGTTCTGGTGAAGTGGTGACCTCCGAGGAGTACACCACCGTGCCCCACTTTGATGTGAGTGGCAGTAAGAGTGAGAGCGGCAGCGTTGAGATCACCACAATGCGACCCACGGCCCCACCCAGCATTACCATAGCAGTGGACTACGCCACCTCCGCCAGCAGCAGCAGCAGCAGCTCGGAGTCCGTGGAAGCGGTGGTCACCACACCGGTTCCCACCTTTGTGCAGAGGGTCACCACAATTGCAGCCACCATCTCCGTGGACTATGCCACGCCCACGCCCTACTATCCACCGGAAACCACTACGCCGCGAGTGATCCCAGTGCCGAGACCCACATTTGCCCCAGAGCCACCTTTGGATGTGGTGGAGACCACGGCTTCAACGCAGCACCTCTGGACAGAGGTGCCCACGACGGCGGCTCCCTTCTTTACGGAGTATCCAGCGGAGGTGCTGATCACCACGCATCGAACGAGCGCCGGCAGATTCACCACAGTGCAGCCACCTGTGCAGGTCACCACCTTGTCCCCAGCAGAGGAATCCTCCATAGAACTGACCACGCCGCACACGCCCCACATAGTGGTGACCATATTGGATGCCAATGCCACCATTCCGTCGCTGGTTACGACCACGGGAACGCCCACGACGCATCATCATCACCATTACCATCACCACGATCACGAGGGCACAACGCTGGATCCGCTCGAGGAAGATGAGCACCACCACCATCACCATCATCATCACCACGAGCACGAGGTGGTCATCACCACTCCCATGCCAGTGGAAATCACCACGGGACAACCTCTCCAAACGGAGGACTTGATTGGAGTCCAGCAGCCAGCTGCTCCGGTGACCACAGCGGAGCCCTATGCTCCGCCAGAGACTACAGTGGTTCCACTGATACCTGCTCCACCGGCAACAACGGCTCCGGTGGCACCACCAGTAACACTTGCTCCTCCCGAGACGCCTGCAACTCCGGCAACTCTTCCTCCAGCCACTGAAGCGCCCACAGCAGCGCCCACAACTCCGCCAACTGTGCTGCCCACTTTGCCACCCGTAACCCTGCCACCGGTAACACTGCCGCCGGCTACCCTGCCACCACCCACGATACCACCCACACCACCCTCCACACAGTCCGCACAAACTCTGCCGCCGCCAACGATGCCCGTAAATGTTTACACCACTCCCGAAGGACCTGCCCCGACCACGGCCTCCGCCGCCGCCCAAACGAAGCCTCCGGTCACGGAGAGCAGCGAGGAGGTGGAGGGCAGCAACACGGTGGCCACCGGCGGCGGCGGCGGCCGGGGAGCAGGTGGAGTTCCCGAGGAGAAGGCCGGCGATGTCGATTGCATCAAGCTGGGCTGCTACAATGGCGGAACCTGCGTTACCACTTCCGAGGGATCACGGGTGAGTAATCAATTAAAGAACACTTTGAAATGTTGGATAAATTTTGAATTAAGGAATGGGAAGTAGTTTTAAAGGTTCTAGATTGACTCGGCTGTTGATGCTGATCAAGAGACTATACATACTCGTAGGAAACTTTTAATAAAACATTGAAAATCGAAGCCCTTAGAATGCATAGAGGGTTAGGATCTTTTACAGATCTAAAAAGTATTTAAAAAATAATAATAATCCAATTAAAATAATAATATAAAATCATATTTATCAATAACAATTTAGATTTTTTATAAATTTTAAGACACATTTGACCTTTTAGGGGTGTAAGGAACATATAATATTCTTCTTAAACATCTGCAGAAAAGTATACAATGATATATTTCTAGTTCCAATTTAATTAACATTTTAACAAAATTCGTAAAAAACAGAATTAAAATCAATAATTTCTTTAATAAAGTCCTGTTTTTTAGAGTTATTTTGATAATTTTTTGCCAAGTGCATTCCAGACTCAGTAGGTCAATCGATAGGCGCTTGGCACCTTAACAGAAATCGAGTTGTTTGTTCGATGCCAAAACAACCAAAAACTAGGAATCCAAGGGGGGAGAGGAGCACACTTTGTGTGTGTTTGTGTGTGAGCAGTCAACTTCACAATTTTCAACCCAATTGAGTTGCTAATTGGCCATGTTGGAGTTGTGCGCCTCCGGGTTCCGATTCCACTTCCACCTCTAACCATTAATAAGTCATTAAATATGCCAGCTGCTAAAGCTGCAATTGCCAAGGTAATAGCAGAGAGGGAAGTAGGTATCGACTGCTATAATACTCTATAAAGCTAACAAAAATGTTAAATAAAATAGAAAACCTCAAAATTATGTAGAGAACTGATTAAATCCATTTAGGCCTTATAAAGTTAGGAATAAATTAAGTTAAAATCAATCAAAGGCACAGCAAATAAACCTTTCGATATCCTTTCATAATTAACCAACCCTCCATCAGGTTTAGTTGCTAGGTTCGTACTCAGTTCAATTATAGTTTTCGCACATATGCAAAGCAGGCCTTAATCCAGGTCCTTAATGGGATACTCACCAAATGAAGGCTTTGGCACTACACACCACGCCCTCCTGCGATTCAGTGCCACCCAACTAAATTTGGAAATTGACACAAGACAGGACCTCACAGCTGCACAGGTGCAGGAGTCCGATAGAGTTGCAGATACAGGAGCACAGATGTACCTGGCACTTACATAAATAATCAAATAGTTCGGAGTGGGACAGGCCAGGCAGGACCTGTAAGCAGATTTACTAAGCAGATTGTTGCCAGGGCAATGCCAGATATGTAACAGCCAAAATTATTCCAGGACATTAAAGAACACCAAAGTAGTGAACTTTTGTTCCTGTTTAGAGCCTTAAATAATTAGGCATTGTGCAAAAAGCCTTTGACAAGCAGAGGGATCTAATCGAAATTAGGAATCACTTTGAAATATGTTCAATGGTTCATGTTTCCGTTGAAAACAGCAAACGCAGCTGCCTGCTGCCATTTTATCTTCTATATTTTGACAGAGTCTTTCTCCAGTTGGTTCTTGGAAAATGCCAGTGGCTCTTGTAAATGAATAGTAGAGAACTTTGGAAATAACAAAAGCATTAAAAGCAGCACACGTTCAGGTAGGATTTCAGACAGAAGACACAAAATGGCTAAGGGCCGGGGAAAATGTTCGGCAACCAAAACCACAAAACCTTTCCCCAGCTGCTTCAGTTACACTAACAATGGCAGGCCATCCTGCCAAAGTATGCCTATTCAACTATTTATGAAAATACTTGTGGTAATTTAACCCAACCAAAAAATAAGAGTAGCAAAGAGCCGAAAATATGGTCGAGCCAGGAGGCAGGCAGAGAATATCGAATTTTTGGCTCTGAATAGCAAACTGAAGTCCATTAAGTGTATCCAGCACATGTATGAACATTTCCTGGCAATGCACGCAACGGATTTCCAATCACAACCAATAACTGGCGAACCGGAAAATTATTCACCAATATTTCCACAATAGTCTGATTATATTTTAATTTCCTGAACATCGGAGGGTTGCTGCAGGATTCAGATATCTGCGTTTGTTGTGCTGGGCATGATTTTGGCATGTGAAGCTAACTGAATCATTTCAGTTAATTAGAGAAGATTTGAAGGACTAACAAAAGCATATCCCTCACCTAAATAAAACAGCATCCACAACTACCAGACATTTGTAGAGTCAATAAATTTTGTTAGAACATGGCTTTGGCTTTAAAAATTAGTGGCTTAAAAGGTATTAGCAGAAATAAACCATTCTGCGGTTTTTATTAATCCGAAACACAGCTAGCGGCAAAAATAATTATAAAATATTTATAAATCTATAAAAAAAAATGGATAGACCCTGCACATGCTTAACACATTTTCACCAATGACCCTGTAATTGTCACCCTCAGGCCTGACCACATTTATTATTCATTCCCGCTTGAAGGTCAGAGGGTGTTGCAATATCTAGATGACCAAAACCAAGCCACAATCTCTATATATATACATATATATATATATATTCATGGCTACCGTTAGCCAAATTAGCAGCAACACATGCAATTCCCGTTTTTTACGACCGAAACGTGACACCGATACGAGCTGACAACGTTTTGGCCAATTTATAACCGCCCATCCAAAGGATCAGGAATAAATATATGAAAATTGTCGACATGCGAGCCACAGCAGGGACACTTTGTAACCGCCGTCAGGAGAATATGTAATTGATGTTTATTATTTGAAATTATAGGGAAAACAATGCAGGTTAATAGTAAGAACAATTAAGGACAAGACAATGGTTGTTAAACTATAAAAAATTAAAGCTATAAATTAGTTAATTATAGTGTAGGATTGTTCTTTATTTAATTAGCATTTAGTAGAAGAAAATAACAGATTTAAAAAACTCTTAGCAAAACAGAAAACTAGTTAAGAGAGACCACAACTATTATTCCAAGCTACCAGCAGTTTTCCAATTAAATTTCTCTTGCTCTACATACTATATTTGTATGTCCTTCTTGATTCCAACTTTATATAGTACCATTCAGGTGTTTCTATTACCTTTAGGACAGTTCACAAACTTTTAGCCAACACTCCAGGCACTCCTCCAGACACACTCGAACATCACCGAGCACACTAATGCATCTAATTTATGCGTCAGACCCAGTTAATGAGTTAACAAAGCCGGTCTCGCAATTTATTTATAAAGTTTTGCTGCAGCCCACGTAGATCTCCAAAGTGTACCTATGAATCACTGGCTCTCACACCCCCAAACACACACCTCGACAAAAACGTGAAAAATAAGGAAAATGAAGAAACAGCCGCAGAGAAACTGAGGGAGGGAAAACCAGCGCATGTGGCCAACATGCTAACAAGAAAAAATATTAAATTTTCATAATAAATTTAGTGCTTCAGTGAGTGACACAACACCGCAGGATGAATTTGTTATTG
Organism: Drosophila watanabei; assembly: GCA_008042575.1. Classification (NCBI taxonomy): domain Eukaryota; kingdom Metazoa; phylum Arthropoda; class Insecta; order Diptera; family Drosophilidae; genus Drosophila; species Drosophila watanabei. The sequence goes on along the minus strand of VNJS01003345.1, from coordinate 105,868 downwards.
TATAATACACACACAGACACAGGTGACGGGATACCACTATCCTTCCAAGAAAACTAAAGGAAATAGTAAGAAAAAAACCCTTGTTAGAGATAAAAAGCGCAGAACGAGAGGATATTATTTCATAGAGCGAATGCCACTTTATTGTTGCCAAGTAATTTAACTAACTGCACAAACACTCCAAAAGGAGCTTGCACACACTCGAGGCTTTTGTTAATTTTTCAGATTTGCTCTTTTGCACTGGGAAAAATTTATTGAAATTTCTGATTCACAAGTTATATTTGGGGTGTTACAGAAATTACTAGGGGAACTAAAACCCTTAAAAATGTGTCCTAAATTGTAGTAAAAACCAGTCATTACGGACTTATCTATCTTATAAATTTTGTTGCATACTTTTAGACACAATTCTAAATGGTTTTGAAAGGGTTTTAAGCCCTAGAAAGTACAAGAAAACTTCTAATATGTCGAACAGTATTATTTAAATTGTTTTACTTATTTAATATTAGACGAGTAAGTAAACTAAAGTTTTTTCGGGTTTCCGATATATGACATTTATAGCTATGTGTTTTAAATCGAACCACCATAAAAAAAAACGTAAAAAATCATTTTAAAATCATGAAAAATTATTATTTGTGAAAACCCAGTTCGAAACCACGGTTCAAGACTCGACTAACCATCTTTATAGAGTGCAAGTGCAAGCGAGACAGAATAAATTTTCATGTTTGTTGTCGGATTGAAGTCAAATTTTCATGGTTTGTCCGCATAGGTATATATTTTATACAAATTTTTTTTGCTTTTAACAAAATTTGGGACAATGGCTGTATTAAATTTGAAAATAAATTTAAAATGCGGGAGAAAAGACTTCATCCATTTGATAGACTTTATGAACTACATTTTTTTGTGTACAGACTTACCAGGTGTATTATTTAAGGAAGATATGACCGTCAGTGAAAGCTGTTTCTATTTACTACAAAACCTACTTTAACATAAATAATCTTTTCATCATATTTAAGCTTCCAATTTTCCTCAGTGTTAACTGGCTTTCCATCTCCTTCCATTGCTCACTTTTGCATTTGTATAAAGAGACAAAAAACAGACTGGCAGTGCGACAGACATACACTTACATATGTCAGCTGTCATATTGGTTAGGAAAGAGTGCGAAATGCGGGGGCCGGAGTGGGTGGGAAATTGTGGGTGGCGGGTGGTGGCTGGTGTGGCTTGGGTGGCGAGAAGTGCAGGCAAAGTGGCACTCGCACTCAGCGAAAGTCACTCGTAAAGTGGCATTAAGCACATTTCAAGTGCTACCCCCGCCGAGTTTTTGGTTTTTGAAAATGTTTGCCTGGCTTCTGGCTCCAAAAACCCCGTCGCCCGCCCCCTCACCCATTTCCCAGAAGCTCTCTCTGTGTGTGTGTTTGTGTCTACTGTCTGCATTGCGTTGCTTTTGCCACCGCCAATGCCACTAATGAAAACTTTGTTGAGCCCTTTTAGGCTCCTCCATCACCGCCACATGTCTCCCCGACTTAATGCGTCCTCCGCAGCAGCCTCTGTTTCCCATTTCCATTTCCCTGCAATTTTCACCGCTCTTTCCTGCATGAGGAAGGGAGAGGAGTGCACTTCTATTCCAGACATTTGCCTGTTGACATTAGCAAGGGCGTGTTACAATTAATTTTCATCTGGCCAATGCAATGAAAGGCAAAACGAGGTGAAAATGTCAGGGATTAGCTGAGGTCCTAGAGAGTTATCAGGGTTGCCAGCTGTTTGGCTTATAAAGGAGAAAGCAAAGCAGGAATTCATTTCCATTCAAGAACTTTAAAAATAATGCCAGAATATATTTATGGGTTGCTCTCATCGGATCGGAGGCTCATTTCCGCTTTTGGGAACCACCTGGCCACATATTTAAATCTTGAATCTGCCACATGTTTTCCCTTGACTCATTTCTGTTACATTCCATTCTTTTTTTTTCTTTCTTTTTCGGTTTTGGCCAGGCATTCATTATGCGCCAGCCAAAATGTGGCAAGGTCAAAAGCTTTAATTAAAATGTTTCCTGTGTTCGCAGGGCACATGCGAGTAGAGCCAAACAAAAAGGCAGAGCAAACAGAGCACACAAGTGCCGTACGGATGCGGGGCTAAAATTGTGCGAAAACTAAACTAAAGCACCCACCCACCCACTCATCAGTTTTCCAGCGCTTTTCCCCAGCATCATTTGTCTAGCAAGTAAGCGGTACTAAAGCGAAGTTGGCCAAACAAAAACAAAGTGCGCGAATCTGCTTCCAGCGCACACTTCAAATAATTGTTATGGCGCTAGCAAAAGTTCTTTATGCTTTTATATATATATATTCATTTCAAGGTCAGCGGAAGCAGTATGGAAAAGTGATTGCTTTTTTCCCTGTGAACTGTAAAAGGGAACAGCACTCGGTGGCATGTGGAAACGGATCCTGGATGCTGATATGAAACATCTCATCAACTCAGCAGGCGCCGATTTTAATGTATTTTTCTTTTGCTGGCAAACAAAGCGTGGAAATAAAAACCAGAACAGCGGAAATTTGTTGCCAGCTAAGGGGGGGAGGAAAAAAGGACGAAAAGCGGTCTGAGCTGAGCCATTATAAGCTCAAGCCTTTAACACTGGTCGGGAATATCCGCCGAACAGCGGGGACTCTTAAGAGCGGTTTTCATTTACAACGAAATTTCAATGTCGGCGGCTATAAAAGCCTGAATAATGTCTTTACAGATTGAGAGATTTATGCTACAATTAACCCGATGTCTTATAAAATATTCAGAGATTTAAGAAGAACATTTTTGGCAATGTTTGAAATAAAATTGTTAAGATAAAGGTTAGCTGCATAATCAAATCGAATTTAATAAGGTTAAATTTTAAACCTCTGAAAAACTAAGCACAAACTTCTTAAATTTTGTAAAGCCACTGAAAAATAGCCTGTAAAAACAATCTCTACAGTTTTTTGTAGGAACCCTCCCTAAGGCAACTCCCCAACATATGGACAACTTCCCATTAAGAGGTTGTCATTTTACCAGTTTTCCCCCATCGAAGACCCAGAGGCATTGGCCCCACGTGACTTCACCTTATTTTCCCCGATTTTCTTGCACTTCATTTGCTCAATTTGTGGGAGGTGCTGTGAAAAATTACAACAAAAGTTTGTACACTGCGTGTCCTTGTTGCTTTTTCCCTTTCCCTTTTCTCCCAGCAACTGCTTCCCTGCCTGTTGCAGTTTTCCCCTTGCACTTGAAGTGTCCCTTGGTGCGGCATAAATTATTAAAACCAGGACAATGGAGGACGAGGGTAGAAGTGAGGCGACGCGTCGCCGTGGAGAGCCAAAAAGTTAATTCATATTACTTTGCAATTTATTGGCATTTTCTTGAACGTGGAACGTGCTTTTCTCATTGAAATGCGACCAAAAGTCGTCTTTCAAAAAGGACCAAAGGGGGGCGGCGTTGAGCAAAAATTAAATTAAAATTGTTCGAGTTTTGTTCCGCATTTCGGTGCGACGACTTCCCGATAAGTTTTAGGGGAAACTTCGAGCTGTAACTATTTTATAGCCAGTGGAAAATGTGTGTATTGAAAGTGTGAGAGAAATAATGTCCAGGTCAAGCAATAATAACCTCTGAGTATTGCAGTTAAGGTGGTTTTAAAATGGGATTTAAGGTCTAATTAAATGTACTTCGGTTAATCTGTTAAAATATATAATTTAAACCTTAATTATTTTCATCTTAAACCTTCTAACTCTTAAATTTTATCCTTATAGTGCGTTTGCCGCTTCGACCGGCAGGGTCCGCTTTGTGAGCTGCCCATTGTCATCCGGAACGCGGCCTTCTCCGGCGACTCGTACGTGTCGCACCGCATCTACAAGGACATCGGGCAGCACGAGTCCCTCGATGCCGTCCTGCCAATGCACATCCAACTGAAGGTGCGGACGCGGGCCACCAACGGCCTGATCATGCTGGCTGCCGCCCAGGGAACGAAGGGCGGCCACTACATGGCCCTGTTCCTCCAGAAGGGACTCATGCAGTTCCAGTTCTCCTGCGGACTGCAGACGATGCTACTGAGCGAGCTGGAAACGCCGGTCAACACGGGCCACGAAATTACCATTCGCGCTGAGTAAGTGAAAAGTGTCGACCGCGGAATGCAATTACGTGTGAACATGCACTGCGGAAAATTGCAGGAAGGGATTACTGATATCCCTCTAGTTTATTCTGAATTTCAAATAGATTATTCAATGAGTTTTCTGGCAGTGCATAAGCATGTAACTGCGGGTCACGCCGCCAGCTTGCTGGTGATTGAGGTGGGCGGCAACGACCACTGGCGGCATGTTAATTAACTTTTTAAACGGAGCACGCGGCGCGCAAGGTGGAGGTCAGCATATGGGTCAGTGTCAGGGAGATGGCGCCAGGACATTGCCCATTAAACTTGGCCAGCAGAGGCCACAAATTATAATGCTTCAAGTGTAGAATAAATTGCAGTTTTTTAGGTCCTCCCCCCAGCCCCGACTTTCCACTTCTCCATTTCCGTGCGGCCATTTCCTCGAACATTAAATCCTGCAGGGCTTCCACTTGCCATCCATGCGTAATTAGCTGGAGATTTTTCTTCTTCTTTTTTATTTTTTTGCTTTATTTTTTGCGTGGGCTCTTCCTTTTTTATTCCTTGGTTGAAAATTTAATTTGCTGTGTGGCGGGGATTTAGCAGGACGAAGGGAATTGAGTAATGCGGGACTCGTGCGTAATTAATCGTTTAACTAACATTTCCTGGTCAAAGCCAACTCTTGGCAAATGTAGCAGAAAAAAAAGAGGAAAACGAAACTAAAAAGTTATTCAAATATTTTTACTATCGCAGGGCATTACATTTGAAATGGGAAAATAAAGTTTGAATGGGTTTTTCGCTTACATTAGGGTAAAGGGCAAAGGATGGAATTAAGTGGCGGAAAAATATAGATACATTTTTGGATTTGTTTTTTAGTTTGCATAAATGGAAAATAGCGATGTGCATATATCATAAAAAATAACCGATATGAGTAACAGAAGTATCGCGTTTATTATAATAAAAAAAATGTAAGGTTTAATATGCGGAAATATAAACTATCAAACAATATCGTATTTATTGTTAGAATACTGATATTTTTAAAAAATATCGGACAATTTTAGTAATCGATTAATTAATTAATTTTTTTTAACGATAATGCTTACAATTTATGTAAAACTAAATTTTCCTAACATTTATTTTACATTACGAGTTTATAATAGCTTAAACTAAGTTTAGGTGCTTCTCTGACAAAATTCGATACAGAAATACTTTATCGATTTATTAAAGATGTATCAAAAAGTATATATATCGGCCTTTCTTTCTTATATCCATTCTTTATCGATATTTTCTGTCATCCCTAATGGGAACTTGAGGAACATGACTTTTATGACAATACAAAAAGTATGCCTTAAAATTCCCAAGATCAAATAGTACTTGTACTATGAACTACTGTAAATATAATGTAAGCCTCTTGTCTTTTGCCTCACTGCTTTGATCAAATTATAAAATCCCTAGAGAAACCAAAACTCTTGCAAATTTTAAAAAACAACACTCTTTTAAAATATAAAATAAAACGTCTATAAGTCCCCCATCTCTCTAACATTCTGTGTCAGCCTAAATCAATTGTAATTTTTCAACCTGTTGAATCAATAGAATCAACTTTTCAATTATCCTGAAATATTTAAATGACCGTCACTTAAAGTCATCATCAATTTGTCAGCAAATCAAAGTCCACCACAAACACAAAAACACTCAATTGTCAAAATCGCTTGTTTACAGTTCAGCTGCGAACAATTACTTGAAATTGCCATCAAATTGATGGGTTAAACGCATATGGAAAATGACCAAATAATCGTTTTAGTCAAATATATAAAAAATTTGGGCTAAGGCCGAGCGTAAAATCTGGGCAAAGGAATTCCCCCGGGGAATCAGGGATATAGACGAACCGTTGGCATAAACAGGACATTAAGGAATGGATATTTATCAAAAAGTGGGACAAAGTGTGAGCGAGAACGTTGCCCATATAAATAATTTACCAGAAAGAGAACAATGGTCGAGAGTGGGACGTGAACAGACGGAGGAGAGGGAGAAGGAGGAGGGACTCATTTTACGACTATCGAATCGACCACAAATTTACTTTTTAGCACTTGGTCCCAGCCCGGGGCGATCCAATGTCCGATGTTAAGGGCTCTAGCTTTCCATATATAAATGCACAGAGAAAAATTTATTAATAATGATTATATTTAACTTAATTTTAAATATTTTTGTAATTAAAAAATATTTAACCTTCATATATAAAAGGGGTTTTAAAATATTTTAAAAGATGTCTAAAAGTATGCTATGATTTTACTATAACAAGAACCACACACATTTTATTATAGCATACTTTTTGGCATTTTTCTTTGATTAAATATCACTAGAAATCCTGAGAATCTTCGGAATTTCAACATAATTAGTTAGTTGGTTTTTTATTTTATTATTTTATATTTATATTTATATTTTATTATTTTGTTGTTAAATAAAGGAAGAGATAAATATATAGTTACCTATCAAAATCATTTGTCGAGTATTTGCTATTTTAACACAAAATTAAGCTTAAATTGTATTTTAAGACATATTAGTGACACCATAAAAGGTCCTTGATTTTTATTAAATAGTTCTGGTTAATTTTTTTTCTCTGTGTATATATACATATATTATATTATTTCTCTGCCTTGGCTTTGTTGGGTGTTGTTTTTGTGTTTTGGTCTGGCAAGTGGATTTACGAGCAACAAATTTATGTTCGTTGCCTATTTTTATTTGCCTTGCGTGCTTAATCGCCCGAGCACTGGGAGCAAAAGGACTTTTTCGCCCAGGGGCCACTCGATGGTCATCATCATCATCATCATGACGGTGACTATGATGATTGGGACGACGACGAAGGCGATGATGATGATGACGACGAGACCCCCGATGAACTATAGTTGCCACACACCGTCCCCCATTTTGGGGGTAAATTCTCCAAAGGACAAAAAAAAACAGAAAGGAGACCCACTCTCTAATGAGGCTAATGCCCAGCACAATTGACATTTTACTTAAGGACCTTCATCGAACTGGTGTTGCGCACAATTAGTGTAATTAGAAAGCAATAACAATTACCGTTAGTCAAGCCTAATTGCAACCGCATTTCTTTCTGCCTTTCGCCGGGGTAAATTTCCTTTTAATTATTGCGAATTTGCGTAATACAATTCTTGGATTAAGTTCATTAATTAGGATGAGTTGCCTTCCTTGGCAGCTTCCGCAGCTGAAGAACATTTCAATAGCATTCAATTGAGCGTGTCAATAAATTATATTCAAGGATTTTGAACTTCCCCCCAAGCCGCAAGGAAATAATGTAAACAATGCTAATTTAATTTGCCGTTCAGTCAAGTGCAGCTAATTGAACTTTAAATGGAATTGAGGGCAAGTTCGGTTTTTTGGCTTTCGGTTCGCTAATGGAACTATAAATTGGGAGAAGTGGTAATGGTGCTTTGGTTGGGAGAAAAACAGCACAATGTAATGGCATTAAATGGTGAAGTGACTTTATTTTTAATCAAGCAGAACTTCAAAATTTAATATTTAAAACTTCAATAGATACCCGTAACAGGATGTTATTATTTTTCAACAATGGAAAAAGCACATATGTTGTAAAAACTAAATGCAATCAGAGAAAACTTTTTTCATCTGTCCAGCATCATATGGTGGAGGTTTTTTGTAGCTCCATAAAATAACAATAAAATGTGGGTCCTTCTTTCTGCCGGCATTTATTGCACCGACTGTTTGTATTAAAATATACACATTCAAATGCAATAAACGCGAAGATATGAATCCCAGTTCGTCCATCTCCAAACTGACTTAAACCCGAAAAAAAGCAAACAAAAAGGGGGACAATTTTCATATGACAACAAATAAAATCAGAAATACTTCGGGCAAAGGCCTCGCCACGTACAACAACAAAAACCATTCGAATAAAGGCAGGTGACATTCGGCCAAGCGGGGGACAATAAAAATTGGTGGCCCCCCCGTGAACATATCCTCTCTCTCCTGGCAACTCAAACCCGTCCGAGCTTTTACCTCGATCACATCAAAGGATGGGCAAAAAAATGCCATACCATCCAGGCTCAGCAAAAATTTGACAGCCGATTGACATTATAGCCAATTTTTGGGCGGAATGGAAAAGAATATGACCGGAGGACAGTGGTTTTGTATAGAGAAAGGGGTAAGAATTGATCTTAAAGTTAATAAAAAGATTTAAAGAAGCTTTAACTATTAATGTATCGGGTACCTTTTAGAGATTCCTTTTTGAAATAAATAAAATATAGGAAATAATTTCGAGTTTTAGTTAGGGAATAATTTTAACTAAATAATGATTTGAACCTCATTTTCTGTTCTTAAATCAAATCTATATTTTCGGCATATATCAAGTAACCTTTAACCCCTTTTCCAATCAGTTTTAAGCCACTGTCAACACACGGGGGGTTCTCTGAAAGTTGCCTACGTTGAAAGGTCAACAGGCAAAAGGTAGGCCAGGATAACGTAGTGCTGCCAGCAGGACCCTTTTTCGGGTGGATGAGGGACCTCGAAAGAGCAGAAGGGTGGATTGTGGCGTCATAAATATTTGCACGCATCGGCATGTTGGGAATTTCACCTTAAAAGTCGGAAGCCTCGGGAATGCAGGGAGTGTCGCCGGGGCGCCAAAGAGAAAGTGCGGCATATTGAATATTTGATGCATTAAAAAAACAACGAGAAACAAGAAAAAATGTAAACCAAAGGGTAAAGGATAAAGGAAAAGAGCTAAAAGAATGCCTCGAATGCCTCTTTGCAGATTGGACTTCAGCCGGAATTACACACACTGCAACGCCTCGCTGCTGGTGAACGACACGCTGGCCATGTCCGGGGATCAGCCCACCTGGCTGAAGCTCCTCCCGTCGCGGCTCCACACCCCGGAGGCGATACTGAACACCTGGCTGCACCTGGGCGGTGCGCCCCAGGCGCCGATTGGCCTGATTATCGAGCTGCCGCCGGCGCAGAGCGGCACGGGCTTCACCGGTTGCCTCCATACGCTGCGGATCAACGGGCAGGCTCGCGAGATATTCGGGTGAGTACAGTGGACACTAGTTAATAAATACACTTGAGAAAAATGCTATGAAAAAGACTAAATATCATATATTAAATAATTTTAAAAGGAAGAAAGAAACAGCTTTACTTGTAGAATTGTAAGAAAAACCACACAGTTCCCTTAAAAATACAAACCCATGATTGCAATTACTTATTTTTCTTACATTTAATTGTTATTACAATAATTTTTATCAGTGCTCTCAGACCTCTGTGCCCCCCTCCCTACCCTTTGTGTGCCCTTTGGGCACTTTGAATGCCGTGAAGCTCGGCTAATGAACAGCTCCCAAAAAGTTACGACTGCCTTTGGTCCGATGCCGCATGGAGCGTGTACCTCCATCCGGGGGCGACTCTTAAATGTTAATGCCACCTTACACTTTTTCGGCTGCCCCAAGGCCGGGGCAGGCGGTACAAATAAGGAGGAATAAAGCGTAACCATCAAAATGCCGTCGCCGCACAAAGTTGCAGGTGGTGAAGGCCCAGGCGGAGTTGCAGTAAATTCCAGATTATACGGCCACCAAACATAAAGAACAAATTAACTCTGCTTACGTGCGGAGATAAAACCGCAAGATATATAGCCAATAGTCCATATAATAAATGAACCCCACATGGGAACAAGGTGTTCAGTAAAAATAACCGGAAGTGCAGTAATCAAAAGGGAAGTAAACCAAAGCAGAGGCTGAGTTTGTTCCATGAGAAACTCTTTTCTAAAACAAATATATTTTAAATAAAAATCTACATTTCTTCTTAAATTATCTGATAAACTAATTAATGTAGAGAAAAAGCTCTAAAGCTAGCATTTTCGAATAACTTTATCAGCGAACTTCTTAGCCATAAAAGAAATGGCCATGCTAAAAGCTTATATATTATGGCCTCTCACCAAGTTTGCACTAAAAACGACCACACAGCCAGTGAAAAAGCAGCAAACTCGATGAAAGGAGCATCTCAAAGGATGCGGAGGATGGGTGCTGAAAGGATGGGGACAGCCAGTCAGCGAATGCGGAAGCCATTCGTCAGCGAGCGGCGTTCATAAAAGCGCGAGCTCAAACAGATGGCGGGGGCAGCAAAAAAAAAAGAGGGGGAAGGACTCGGGGCACAGGACACAGGACACGGGGCGGTAACATGTCCTCGAGGAAAGCGCTGACAGCTGAGGGCTGTTTGTCAAATGGCGCACCAGAATGGCGGCCAAATGGACACATAGTATTGACATGTCCGAATTAGAGCAGCTTCATGAAATTAGCTGCGACACCTAACGAATTGCGGGTTTTTTATTCATTTTACACAGGAAATAAATCAATGGAAATTAGATTAACTTATTAAAAGTATTTTAAGAAGTGTAATAATTCAGAATATATTAATATCTGTCAACACAGAGTAAGGAGAAAGTTGGCTCCTATAATCTATCATTCTATCAATAAACCAAAAAGGCTTTTAATATTTTTTGTATTTAATGTAGAATTGTCTTACTTTAATTCCCTTTAATAAAAGTATAGTTCTTTTCTTAACTTTAATAACTAATTTCAAAATGTTGTCTCTATGTAGCGATGCCCTGGATGGCTTTGGCATCACGGAATGCGGCTCTCTGGCCTGTCTGTCCAGTCCCTGTCGCAATGGCGCTGCCTGCATCAAGATCGAGTCCAATGAGGTGGACGAGAATGGCGAAAAGGCGGAGAAATGGAAATGCAAGTGCCCCACCGGCTACATGGGGCCCACCTGCGAGATATCCGTGTGCGAGGATAATCCCTGTCAGTACGGTGGAACCTGTGTGCAGTTCCCGGGAAGCGGCTACCTATGTCTGTGTCCGCTGGGCAAACATGGTCACTACTGCGAGCACAGTAAGTAATCGAATAAATGCAATAAATGTATCCATTTACAAACAAAAATTCATTTTATCTTTACCCAAAATAGATCTCGAAGTGGCCCTGCCCTCGTTCTCTGGCAGCGTCAATGGTCTCTCCTCATTTGTGGCCTACACCGTGCCCATTCCGCTGGAGTACTCTATAGAGCTGAGCTTCAAGATCCTGCCGCAGACCATGTCACAGATCTCTTTGCTGGCCTTCCTGGGACAGTCGGGCTACCACGACGAGAAGAGCGATCATCTCGCCGTGAGCTTCATCCAGGGTTACATCATGCTCACATGGAATCTGGGAGCAGGACCGCGTCGTATTTTCACCCAGAAACCCATCGATTTCCGGCTGGATGCTCCCCGGGTTCCCTACGAGATCAAAGTGGGTCGAATTGGACGCCAGGCCTGGCTGTCGGTGGATGGAAAGTTCAATATAACTGGGAGATCGCCGGGAAGTGTGAGCCGGATGGATGTGCTGCCGATTTTGTATCTGGGGGGACATGAGATAGCCAACTTCAATACGCTGCCGCACGATCTGCCGCTGCACTCGGGCTTCCAGGGATGCATCTACGACGTCCAGCTGAAGGCGGGTCAGGTGACCGTGCCCCTGCAGGAGACGCGCGGGGTCCGAGGACGCGGTGTGGGTCAGTGTGGAACCAGGGAATGCCACAGGCATGCCTGCCAGCATGATGGAGCCTGCCTCCAGCACGGAGCAACCTTTACGTGAGTTGATTCTTTGAACCTTTAACTATTTAATCTTACGATAATCGTTTCCTGTAGTTGCATCTGCCAGGAGGGCTGGTATGGACCGCTGTGCGCCCAGCCCACGAATCCCTGCGACTCCTTCAACAACAAGTGCTACGAGGACTCCACTTGTGTGCCTCTGGTCAATGGCTATGAATGCGACTGTCCTGTGGGACGAACTGGCAAAAACTGCGAGGAGGGTGTGTTTCTTGACGGAATAAAAATGTACAAATAAAATATATTTAAACTTTTTTATCTGTATTTCAGAAATACGCTCCCTTAGCGATGTATCCCTCACCGGAAGACGTTCGTATCTGGCGGTTCGCTGGCCCTATCTCTACGATGGCGGCGATAAGATGGGCGCAAAACGCTCTCAGATGGTCAGCTATAGGAACTTCACCAAGAAGTTGATGCCCCCGAAACCCATAACCACACCCAGCAGCCACTTTGTGATGAAGCTGCTCAACGAGGTGGAGAAGCAACGCAGCTTCTCGCCTGTTCCCTTGATGGGTTCGAAGACCTTCGAGGAGCACCATCGGGTGCAGTTCTTCTTCATCGAATTCCAGCTGCGTCCGCTGTCGGAACGGGGACTGCTCCTGTACTTTGGCACTTTGAACAATAATCAGGACAAGAAGATCGGCTTTGTGTCGCTCTCGCTGCAGGGCGGCGTGGTGGAGTTCCGGATTTCGGGACCCAGCAACCATGTCACCGTGGTGCGCAGTGTCCGGATGCTGGCCATCGGCGAGTGGCACAAGATCAAGATGGCGCAGCGAGGTCGCTGGCTGACCCTGTGGGTCGAGGGCAGTGCCTCGTCGGCCTTGGCTCCCTCGGCCGAGGTACTGGTCGAACCGGACTCACTGCTCTACATTGGCGGACTGAAGGATGTGTCCAAGCTGCCGCACAATGCCATCTCCGGATTCCCCATTCCCTTCAGGGGCTGCGTCCGGGGCTTGGTGGTGAGTGGAACTCGCATTGTGCTCAACGAAACCAACATTGTGGGTAAGTATTTCTTACTAGGGAGTTTCATTTAAAGTCTATATATTATATATCTTGAAATTTAACACAGAATCGCGTAACATTCGAGACTGTGATGGCACTGCCTGTGGCGGAGACTCCTGCGAGTCCGGCGGCCACTGCTGGCTGGACGAGAAGCTGCAGCCGCACTGCATCTGTCCGGAGTATGCCAAAGGAGATCGCTGTGAATATTCGGAGACCTGCAAGCTAATACCCTGCAAAAACAATGGAAGGTGTCTGCGCAGCGGACGCTGCTCGTGTCCCAACGGCTGGGGTGGCTTCTACTGCGAGATTGGTGAGTAAACCGCAAAAAAAGCACTTAAATAGGTCACTGAACTCCACCTGCAGGTAATGATGATTCAGAGCAAAAAATATGATTTAGTTACACTCCAATAAGCGTGATAAATCATATTAAAGCTTAGAATAAAAACAAGTTTCATAAATCCCTCAAGTTGTTCAAGTTCAAAGCGCTGAAATGTGTCACGAGTAAAAGTTGGTTTTTGCCAAAACAGAAGCCGAAATGATTTTATTATATTTTTTTGATGATCTCTTTTCGAGCTGTGTTTTTTTGCAAAGTTTATTTTCATTTTTTTTTTTTGAAAAACGAGTTTCGCCGCCGCCGTCGAGTAGAACAACATTATTATTATAATTAGAGATAGACGGACGGCAGTTGGACTCCAGGCGGACGGTTCAGTGCACAGCGGGGTCAGGAAGTTGGTTTGCCAAAAAAAAAATATAGTAAAACACAGAAATTAGCAGAAATATATCCACAAAAAAACTACTAAAAATCGGTATTATAATGAATGTGGAGATAATTAAAAGCTGCCATGATTCAGAGTTGAATGCTCTCTTTTTTTAGGAAATTTGCAAAGCTATGAACATTATATAATATTAGGCATTACATAAATTAAAACAGAAATTCTGCTATAAATTTATAGAATTGTTTAATATAGTTTTACCCTTTAAGCTAGGTAAATTATTATAAATACAATTATATTATTTCCCCTATTTCAATTTTAAATAACTGCAATTATATGCGAGTTCTCTAAACGTTTTCTACGCAGTTTCAATTAGCCATTCAATAATTATTAAGTTTTATGAACCACCTCCTCTCCTTATAAGTGCAACATTATTCAAATCAATAATGACACTAACCGAAACATCAATCAAGCAACTGCAAAAAAAACAAGCTTTTTTCCATGATTTGAAATCGGCAGATGCTTATTTTTTTTTTATTGACTTTTTATATTTCTTTATCCATCGGATGTTCAGCTTTCGGCCTTTCACTTATTAGCAAATTTGTGAATTAACATGCCATACACTCCCCTCTCCAGTTGAGATTTGAAAATGAAATTGTGGAAAATGCCAGCAGGTGAAAAATAGAAAAGAAATTGAAAAGCTTAGAAGATATAATCAAGGGAAAATTAAACATTCCCAAAGTAGAAGTATATAAAAGATGAGACGATGATGAAAGTGCGTTTACCAGAGAGCTGGAGAGGAAGTGTAAAGAATATTAATAACCGCATCATAATAAAGATTAATCTTGGCTTCAACTTCAGGTTCTCTACATGAATCATAACCATTAAGAAAAAAAAAACTGGAAAGCAAGTGAAGATGAAATTGAAGTTGAAGTTGAAGAAACTCCAGCTGATGGATGAAGGAAAAAGTGAAAGAATATTGTACACAGTGAAAATATGGTTGTTAGAAGGCATTAATATGATATTGTACTTAATCTAAATATTTATATGAATATATTAAAAGAGGTAAAGTAATAAAATTGCTCTATTTTCACAATAAAAAGACTTAAATTTCTGTATTAACTCTGGTATAAATCAAAGATTAAATTTACTCTTAAAGTTACTATGAAAGTTCTGTAAAAGACTTTCAATTTTAACTTTTTTTTAGTTTAAGATAAGATATATTTTGTTTTTTTTTTTTTTGAAGAATATTTGAAGAATTTTAGAAAGAAAAACAAGTGTAGAACGATCTTAGGCCTACAAAGAAATGAGATCAGGGCCCCAAGATGTTGAGGACTCATAAAGCGAAACAAAAGACGAAGACGAACAATGTGGCAGAGTGGCAAGCTGATGCTGTAATTTAATTATGTATCGCATGCAACATGTTTAATGCAACACGCCAACTGTGGTGTGTGCCCCCCTCTATTATGTATTTATAGTTTTTTTTCTGATCTCTTTTCTGTTGTCTGATGTATTTTTTTCTTAATTTTCCAGCCATGAGCAAGCCGACGACGCCGAGCTTCCGTGGCAACAGTTACCTGATCTTGCCGCCGCCTCGGATTCCGATGAAAGACAAGCGGCGCGGCCCCTCGCTCTACGTCCGCCCCCGCGAAGCCATCCAAGTCACGCTGAACTTCTCCACGATCGAGCCGGACGGGCTGCTCCTGTGGAGCGAGCACGAGCGGAGCAAGTTCCTTGGCCTGGGCCTGGAGGCGGGTCACCTAAAGTTGGCCAGCAATTTGCTGGGAAGCTCCAATGACACCGTCAAGGCCCCGGCCAGCGGTTTCATTGCCGACGGCGCCTGGCACTGGACCAGCGTCCTCCTGGATCGATCCCGGCTGGAGCTCCAGCTGGACGGAGAGGTCATCTTCACGGAACGGTTGCCGGAAAATGGCCGAAACCCGAACCCGTCATCAACAACCACAAGACCCACATTGGGAACCAGGCGCAAGAGTTCGAGCAAAGAGCCAACAATTAGCTACGAGGATGTCTTCTACTTGGGTAAGTTTTTATTAACTTTATATATATTAAATTATAGATATAATATTACAAGAAATATTATATACTTTGCAATACGTTTTTTGTTTGAATATCTATTATTATTATTAGTAATTTGCATACAGTTAGTTTAAAATATTAATTAGGTTTATAAATATTCACTGATGGTCCACAATGATTAAATATTTGAATTTTTATCACGCCTTTTACAAATATAGAAACGTTTAATTTCATTTAATTCATCATTAAAAACAAAAAAATGACCATTAAACCCATATTCACATAAACTCAAATAGAATTAAAAAAACATTCAATTCCACCTTGCCTTCGTAAACAAAACAATAATATAAACAAAAGCCGAGAAACCTAACAAAAACTACATACTTAGAATCCGCTGAAAGTTAGCTTGAATTAACAGAAAACAAAGACTTACCGCTGTTGAAATCAGTTGCATTTGGTAATCCCTTTGACTAACACAGTAACCAACACAATTTCACACCTAGTTCGCACGCAAAAACATTCATAAATCCATCTAATTCACTTAAAAACCGACACTAATTCGCTTTCAACTTGTTGAAAAGTCGCGAGTCGAGAAAACACTGAAGGTGGGAGAGGGAAAGCAAGCTAGTGCCAACTCGTAGGCTTAGAAACAGCTGTTCTGCTAAGCAAGATCAGCTGTAACAGCGTGCTTTTAAGCGCAAACTTGGCAACTGTTAACGCAACTGTTATCTAACAGAGGCTTAAACAAAAGATTTTTTAAAAGAAAATTTTATTTTAAACTTTAAATTTAATTTAATGGGAATAATAATAAAGATAGAGATTATAAAATATATTAACAGTATAATTGGATATTTCTTATTATTCGTTATTGTTCTTATAATTTATAATATAAACTACAAAAAATTACCGAAGAAAATAATATGGTTATTAAAATTTCTGTATACTTTAACTGTATAAATAATATTTATTAAACATCTTAAATGCATTTATTGAGAAATATTATGAACACAGTTTCTTGTTTTTGAAGTTTCCAATTAAATTTTGGTTAAACAGTTTTTAATGACCCTAAAGATTAGGTTTCCATATTTATTATTTTATTTATCAAATCAAAATTGTCCCTTTATCATTTTATTACGAGTGTTCAAACCGTAATTGATAAGAGGATACATACATTTTAAGCTTTGAATTTAATTTAATGGGAATAATAAGGAAATTAGAGATTACAAAGTATGTTGTTATTTTTATTTTTTATTGTTTTTATAATTTATAAAATAAAATACAAAACAATTAACAAAGAAAATATCAAAATATCAAAATTTTTGTATACCGTTAATAAAAAATGTGAAGGAATTACCAGATATGTATAAATAATGTTTATTAAATATATTAAATGCATTATTAGTTATTTGTTAAGTTTCCAGTAAAGATTTCACTCTTAAAAAAATAATTTGTATTTTCCTAAACGGTTTTTAAAGGCCTTAAAGATATGGTTTCCATATTTATTATTTTATTTATCAAACCACATTTTTCCCTATACCATTTTCGGATATAAAAACCGTAATTAAAGAGCTTAAATTTTTTTGTTATTTAAAAAAAACAGGAGGATTCCCCAACCTGGACTCGGTGAGCAGGCGGACGCAGGGTCGCTTCTTCGAGCCCTTCAAAGGATGCCTGCAGGACATTCAGTTCGGCGCCGAGCCGAAGGCAATTATCAGCGATTTCTCGGCGTACCAGGGGGAAAATATCGGGTCCTGTGATCTGCACGGCGACGAGCCGCTAATTGTATAGGAAACGAGGGAAGCGAAATCAAAACACGGATAAATCGGAGGATAATTGTGAACTTTCAAGGATCTTGTCTGGATTTCTTGGGCGGCAGCAAACTGACGAAGGAGATATATAGAGGAGATAACTACTTGTAAGCTAACTAAGTGATAAGCGAGTTTATATAGAGGAAAGCTGACGGGAAATCCGCTTCCCCGGAATCAATATATACACAGACAGAATGTTTTTGGGCAAAGCTATCGACAAACGACAAGAAATGGGAACGTAATTTTGTAAATTTTATAGAAATTAAAAAAAAAAAAAAAACACAAAAAATACAATGTTTAGACTTACAAAAAATACAAAATAAAAACATGGAAAAAAGATTTACTGGTTTATCAAAAACAAAACAAAGAAAGACAAAATTGTAGCTTAGGATCTTAAACTAGAAAATACCGATACCAGATACAGATACCAGATATAAAAACTTCTCTTATGTAAGTGATATTTCGAAAGCGGAATAACGATAAAGGATAAAGACCCAAGAAAATTAACCTATTTGATATGTATATTGTTTTTGTTATGCAAACGGTAGCATTTCTGTTGAATAATAATCGAATAACTTGACTTATTTCCCCCAATTTCCATATCTACGAGAACTGCCCTCAACGAGTTTCTGCCATTTTATAATTTGTTCAAATTTAAAAAGAAAGAATTTAGTTAAGTGAATATTGTTTCCCTGTTATGTCTGTGTGTACGTTAAATATAGCATAAAGCTCACTCTCTCTCCTAATTGAAGCCATTTAGTTGCCTTGTAGTAAGTTAGCGTATAACTCTCCTATGATTTACCTTGAATAACTATAATGTAACTCAAAGTCGAAGGCGCCTATTCTTCTGAAAACAAATCGAGAGGCATATGCCTATGCTAGCCGTAACAACAATATAATTATTCTTATAAACCAAGCAAAACCCAGTAGCGACAAAGAAACAAACAAATTAAAAATATATATACAAAATACTTATACAATACAAGAAACAGAACGAAAAAAAAAAAATGGAAATTGTAACCCAAGACAGTAAGTTAAGTATGTGTTTATTTCGAGAGACAACACTTAATCAGTTATAATTTTAAATAAAAAGAAAAAAAAAACAAGTGGAAAATAGAAAAGTTAATAAACTTAAATGATATTGTTTTATTTGGAGTACTTTCAGCTATATATTGCTTTTGAGGTTTTAAAAAGTGATATGATAAAACCTGAGAACAGATGTTTATTTAAGGAATTTATGGAAGCTTTCAGAGAACAACTTTGAAATTTGTTTTTTAATTATTTTCCACAAAAGATCGGCAATAGAAATGCTCAAGAGTATTGGCTTGAGACTCAATATCCAGACTTTCTTCTCGGAAATAAATTTTTATTTGTTTATTTTTTCAGAATTTACCAAACGGGCCTAAAATTGTTTTTCATATATGAAAAACCTATATATAGGTATCTTTATGAATTAAAATTATAAAATATGCTTTTCTTCTTAAATTAGTTTTATTGTTTATTAAATTAATAATGTTTTTGATTATATAAAGGACCGAGAGAACAATTGTAAAATTTATTTATGTATTTTCATACAATTTTTGGTGTGGCTTTAAGTTTTACTTAAACTAATGTATTTAACGTCTTGCCATTTTGTAGCTATTCCGAATTTGGATGTCAAGGGAAATTACTGTGTACTAAATACGAAATCATATCAAGGAATATTATTTAAGTATACGACTTCCATATTTTCTTAACGATCTCACCGACTTCGTCCTAGTAATATCCCATCTTTTTTATCTTGTCTCTTATGACAAAACACAAAAATCGTTTATTTTTTTAATGAAAAATTGAGCGGAAACTTCTTCAAATGCCTTCAAAGTATCATTACATATCTTATGAGCTGAAAATAATGCGTTAGTGGTGATAAGCAAATATTAATTTAATTAAAATTACTTACCTAGCGGATCAAAAATCTCCCTAAAATTTGACGATGTCTTTGCAGGAGTTTCCTTGAATAATAACTCGTTTGATTGAATTGATTCCAGATTCGCTTTATTCCCGTCAAATCAGGCTTACTTAAAGGCCATTTGCTAAACAAATTAGTTCTGACTTTTTATTTTCATTAAATAATTTGTTTAGATATTAAAATCGTTTTTTTAAATACTTATACAATATTTATAGTGAAAATATCCTGTTTTTCGACTATAAATCCAATTTATAGAAACTTGTAATGCTTAATGTAAGTCAAAGTTGTTCGGCCAGCAATTTTTTTTTTTTTTGCTTAAAAATAGTATTAATTAGAGAATATGCTGTCAAAAATTTTATGTTTGAATTCGAACTGTAAGTCCCTCAAATCAATTAAAAACATACGCAAGGTATAAAACTTTAATATTTGCTCGTCAAAAACCTGAAACGGCTTTTTCTCCACTTTTAATTTTTACGTTCAAAAAAAGTATTATCATCAATATAAAATTATTTTCCATTTGAACCAAAATATGTATAATAATTGCAAGTTTTATTATTTTTTAAGGGGCTTAGAATCGAAACCTATTTTTCTGAAAATCAAAATTTGTCGCTCAAAACTGTCAAAAATTTCTTTTGCGTTCTTAAGATTCAAATAGATGATAAAGTTATAATAAATGCACATAATTTATTATTTTGGATAGTGCGAAGCAATATTTGATACTATAAGTAAAAGGAATGATATAATAATAAGAAAAATACAATATTTATTTTACTTTCGGTCACCTAAAACCAGCAAATAAATGTTTATAAGCACAAAAAAAAATTATATATATATATGTATATATATACAAAATATATATCCTTTGTTTTGCTTTTTTCAATCATTTTTTCCCGTCCAATACAGGTTTTTTTTGTCAAGCAAGAGTTGGCACTACAAAGCCTTCTCTGATTTCGAATTTGACGACACACGCAATTTTCCTTGAAGCCCGAGTTTGTTTACTTTCCATTCTGATTAAAAATGCATATTCAGCAGAAGAAAATGCTGAATATACACACCAATCGGATTACAGATAAACATATTGTGAACAAAGACATTATGCATAACGGATGATTATTACGGAGATCATCTTTATTTACATAATATTTATATTTTTTTCGATTTCTTTAAGTTTACAAATACAAATTTTTCTCTTTTGTGAAAATATCTTAAAGCAACTGCGAACTCTATCATTTTTAATGCCAATTGCTGAAAAGAATGAACAAGGTAATAAAATGTATAAATTCCAATCCAATACTCATTATCAAGACTTGCATTTTTATTAGTTTATTTTTCATTATATGTATGTATTATTTAAAATTTGTATAAGTCAAAAATATTATTTGTATATCGAGTTTATCAGCTATTTTTGTATCAAATTCTAATAAAATAATTTAATCTAAAGAGATTAGCAGGATTCCATGAAAATGAACTCGATAAAATTTACTCTTTGGTGAAAAAAACAAAATACAGTTCCTGTGTTCTTTGATAGTAGCAAGTTTGGCAAAATATTTAAACATTTTGTAATGTTTTTTAATATTTGCAATTTTGTTTTGATAATATATCCAAAAAATATCCATTCCGATTTTAGATTTTTTTGTAGCTCAAAAAGCTACGGAATTGTTTGTTGACTCTAAATTACTATCAAATAAAAACAAATTTCATAATACATTATTTTTTAATCCTTTAAAACGCAAGCAACTAAATATCTTAAAACTAGGAAAAATCTTACATATACCACGTTCAATATAAGGGGCTCACATCTTTATATAATAAAATGATACAAATTTTTTTCTCATTAAAATAGTTAAATAGTTTATTAAGGTAATAATGCTTTTAAGCAATATTCTTTTGATATTAGCAATTGTTAATAAATTTACTGAACTACAATTAAATTGCATACCAGAAATTGCTTCAGTTTTTAACGAGACTATCTTGAACTGAAATAAAAATAATTGTTCTATATGAAAAAAAGAAAACATTATCTAGTTCCTATAACTTACTAAGCTCATCAAAACAAGCTTCCACATTACATTTTGTCACTGCCGAGGTTTCCTTAAATATTAAATCGTGTCTCTTGGCATACTCCTTGGCCTCAGACATTGATACTTCACGGCCACTTTCAATATCCGACTTATTGCCCACCAAGACTATTATAAACTTTTCCGACCTCTCCTAAAGTTGAAAAGTTTTAAAGAGCAATAAAATATTACGCTTTCATAGTTAAGTTACCAACGCCCTGAGTTCCGCAACCCAATCTCTTGCCTTCCTGTAGCTATCCCGATCGTGGATGTCATAGACCACCAGGGCACCCCTACACTCTGGCAAATTGTTGCGGACTAAAGTTTGAAATCTAATCATGGAATGTTAAAAAGTAAACTATTTCCATTTTGGTTTTCTGAACTCACCGCCTATGACCTGGCGTATCCCATATTTTAAGCTTGTCTTTTGGGCACAAAATTCTTTTGTTCTTCAACCAGAACGTAATCTCCCTTGTAGGGTCTTCACAGTTGGGTAGATTATTCCATTTGTATTGCGAAATCAACGATGTTTTACCAACGGATGCACTTCCCAGGACAACTACTGGAAATTCCATTACGTATTGTGTTTACTTTTGGACAAAATTTAAGTCAAAACGGAAATTGTTGAAGATCTAAGGACCGCCTACTAAGAGTATAAAATCAAAATAGTTGTTTTTGATTTAAATTGTACCATTTATTTGTGCAAATTAAAATTATAATTTTAGAAGGATACCGCTTGATTATTAATTAAAGAATAAACCATGTTTTGATGGATCATACTGCGTCAAATCCTCCCCATATGTTTTATTCACTGAAAACAATGCGTTCGTGAGGACAGAAATCAAGCAATTCAATATTACTTACGCAGCTCTTGAAAAATCTCCCTATCATTCAATGCTGCCATTGCGGAGGTTTCTTTGAACAATAACTCGTGTTTTGTTGCATATTCCTCGGCCTCAGCGGTGGATACCTCTCGGCCTGCGGCTACATCAATTTTATTGCCCACCAGGGCAATTAGAAATCTGTTCTTCTTAGTCTAAAACAGGAAAAATAACTATATTTATATATGTTATAAAGAATAAAAGTTTATGTCCTACCGTCGCCTTAACTTGCTGAACCCATTC
Organism: Drosophila watanabei; assembly: GCA_008042575.1. Lineage (NCBI taxonomy): Eukaryota > Metazoa > Arthropoda > Insecta > Diptera > Drosophilidae > Drosophila > Drosophila watanabei. The sequence continues at coordinate 83,432 of VNJS01003345.1, read as the reverse complement.
TTGTGCAGCCTCGTAGCTCTTCCGATTGTGGATGTCATAAACTATCAAGGCACCACTCGCAAAACCGATATAGGTGAGAGCAGAGTCTAAATTACTGGAACAGAATATTTGATCAATATCAGATACAATGTCTTATATTATTTAATTAATATATTTGCGGAATTCAATTTAAATTATTTTATGATTTGCTTTAGTAAACTTACCACGACCGGCCTGGGGTGTCCCAAATAAAGGCCTTATACCTACAAAATCTATACAGCCATATAAAATAGTTTCTATATTCCATTGTGGGCCGAACATATCTGGGTATATTATGAAATATATATCGCGAGATCAGCGTTGTTTTGCCAACGTTGCTATTGCCCAGCACAATAATATCGTGTGACATTGTCGCTCAATCTGCTTTGTTGAAATTCAAAAGTGAACTAAGGTTTTACTAGTGGAGGTGCAGAAAACATCGATGGAAACATCGATTAATCGATTAATCGATGTTTTGGAAAAATGAAAAACATCGATGTTTATTTTTGACCATCGATCATAAGAAGAAAAGCTAAAAAAGTGTAAAAGTTTGTAGCTTGTCACACTTTTTTTATGACATTAATTCGTTTTTTATTCTTAATACCAAATTTATTGTGAATTTTAATTCATATTTAAAATTTTTATAGAAACATCGATATATTTTGAAAAACTTCGAAGAACATCGATGTGTTCAAACATCGATGTGTCTGCACCTTAATTCACAACGCCTTCTCTGATTTCAAATTTGATGACACACGCAAAATGTCTTGAAGTTTGGGTCTGTTTACTTTTCATTTTGTTTAAAAATGCTTATTCGACAGAGATCTCGTTATCCGGTTTTTTGAATAAAAATATTTTCAACAACAAATTTATTATATTTGTATATATAAAATTTTTTCAATTTTTTTTAAGCTTACAAATACCAATTTGATTTTTTATGTAATAATGCCTCAAAACAACTGCGGATTCTGGCATTTCTAATGCCAATTGCTAAAACGAGCGAACAATAAAATTAGAAAATAGTTTAAGATGAAACTGAAAATATAACTAACCAAGGTCCAGAAAACACCTGTTGATGTTCAGTTTTGTAACTGAGGAGGTTTCCCAGAAGATCAGACCGTTTCTAGTCGCAAATCTCTCGGCCTCTTCGGTAGCCACAACTCGATGTTCGGGAACATCAGCCTTGTGGCCCACCAAGGCAATAACTATTCTCGGTACGACTTTCTGGAATTATTCAAAAATTTATTCGAAATACTTTGAAAGCATAAGTTTCTGGTATATTCACCCTCGCCTTAAGTTCCAAGGTCCATTCCTGCACGGAATCGTAGCTGTCTCGATTGTGAATGTCGTATACCAAAAGGGCCCCTTGAAAGTTTGTGTAATTCTTTCGTAATATATCTCTAAAACTGATTAATAAAAATATTACATTTAAATCGGAAAGAAGTGAATGAATTAATTGAATTAATTTTTAAGGAAGTATTATGAAAGAGATGCTGTATCGATAGGTAAATACATCGATATTTTAAAGTTGCTTTGAATTAAATCGATATTCTGTTATCTAATAATCAAAACAATAAAATGTAATAAAATTTGTTGTATACTTTTTTAATAACATTCTTTTTTTAAGTTTGTGTAACTCTTTCGTAATATATCTCTAAAACTGATAAATAAAATTATTAAATTTAAATCGGAAAGAAGTGAATGCAAGTTAATTTTTAAGGAAGTATTATAAAAGAGATGCTGTATCGATATGTAAATAAATCGATATTTTAAAGTTGCTTTGAATTAAATCTATATTCGGTTATCTAATAATCAAAACAATAAAATTTGTTGTATATTTTTTTGGTAACAACCTTATTTTAAGTTTTAAATATTTTAAAGATCTGTATAACAAGATTAAAAGACATTACAGTCCATGAATCATATTATTTATATAAATTTTAAGCTTTAATCCCTTTTCAGGTTTATTCATTATTCAGGACTTACCGATTCTGACCCGCCGTATCCCAGATCTTTAATTTTGCATTAAATTCGGGCTCAGCGATAGTCTTCACCAGGAACTCCACGCCCACAGTGGGCTGGGTTTCCTCAGGGACTTTTCCGTGTACATAACACGAAAGCAGAGAAGACTTTCCGACATTTGAGTTCCCCAAGATGATCACCTCGTACCCGGGCGCCACCATGATCGACCGCTCGGTCCGAGCTTCCTTGGGAGACTAGTCAACCGAAAACAAAGAGCTCCTCCATCGAGCCCCAATAAATACGATCGGGAAAAGATTGCGGTCGTGACGATTACTTTGTCATAAACCTTACTTCGTTTAATCATTACACATGTCTGGCTTTCCTCGGACTTTCTAACAAATGAAAAAGTGCGTCTCAATGACTGGACAAGGAATGTTATTTTCAGGTCAGAAAACTTCTTACGATAAGGAATGCTTGGAGCAAAACCCACACTTTAAAAACAAAGAACTTTTTAATCTCGATTCAAATCGGATGACTTTATATATATATACGCTCCATATACATACATATATGCATATATATTTACGATGTTTTCATTTATTATAATTTATAAATGTTAAATTTAAAATACATACAGACAACACAAAAATTATAAATTGGAAAGAAATAAGAAGCATCCGGATTTTTTGATCAATACAATTGCATTCGAAAATCACCGGTGTTTGTTTTGTTGGAACGATATTTAAACAAGAGTTTATGGTATTGTTGTGGTTGTTCGTTTCGTTTATTTACGCTTGTTTTCTCTTTTGCATTTATGGTAAAGTATTTCAGGGTTTATTATATTTAAGACTTCACTTTGCTTCCTTCTCCTCCTCATCCGTCTCATTACTTAATTGCATACAATTAATGTAAGTGTAATTTTTATGATTTTACGATAGTTTTTTTTTTTTGTTTTGTTTTTGCTTTTCTCATTTATTTTTGTTAAAGATAGTAGCAGTAAATCTTCGATTGTTGCTAGAATGTGGAAAAATAGTTCAACACAATAGACGCGAAATAATAATGGAGAAAAAGAAACTAAAAATTATGCATAATTTGTTGTTTTTGTGGTTGTTTTTTTCTTATCTTTTTCATTTTCATATGTGTATATATAATTTATATAAATTGCAACTATCACACGTGTCCACCGCGCTTCAGAGCCGGAGGGACACACACATTGCCACAGACCGAGGCGAGCGAGGATCTTCAGCTTCTTCCGCTGGGCCCGAACTTATCTGCTCTTTGTGGTGTTGGTTTTTCATTTTCATTTTCTTTTTGTTTTTTTGTTGTAATTTTATTTGGAACGCTGCTGAGAACAACTGCAACTGGAATCATCTTCCCTCTCTCACTTAAATAATTCGCTCAGAAACTTACACGAAATGTAAACTTTACAAATATTCTCCGCTCACTTATGCTTTCTGTTTGGATCTTTACAATACAAGTTGAAACTTTCTACGACACGACGAACTCTGCAAAAACCTCCTCCGTATGCGCACTTTCTGTTCAAGATTTATTATTATTCTGAATTGGTATTGAAAATGGTTTATGTTTGCATTATTATTATTATTACTGATAGTTTAGCTCAATTGCCGGGGCGTGTCAGTTTTGTATTTTTTGTTTTTGGACAGATATCGAGTCTAATTGGGGAAAGTCGAGGTGTGGGAATATGTAGCTATCTTTCATCGTTTTGGAGAGGATCCTTTATATTTAATTTATAATTATTATTATGCCGTTCTGTGTAACATTTTTTGTTTTTTTTTTTGTCTGTGGCTCTCAGTCCAATCAATTAATTGTGAAAATTAAATTGCTTGCCCCTTGCGAGAGAGCCAGATTTAGGTATTTCTTTTCTTCTCTTTCTGTTAAATTTTTAAATAATTTGTTTTATTTATAATTATCAGCATAAACTTTTCAAATCTCTCGTTGGAAATTTCATTTTCTGCAAACAAAACAAACCATGTTAGTGATAAAGTTATTAGTTTAAAGGGACGCAGACTCACCTACAAAAGGACATCACTTGCAGCAGTTGTTCGTCGGCCGATTTGTTTCATTTCCATTCGGCCTTATGCTGGTTCCTTGATTGTTGGCTCCATCGTTCTTAGGTAGTTTCTTGGCTGCAATTACGGGGTAAATATTAGTTAAGTTCCCTCTTAAGAAAGGTGTCAGCTTTACCGATGGCCAAGAAGATGTCGTTGACATTCATGCCCGTCTTCGCGGACGTTTCCATGAAGAGCAATCCGTTCTCCTCGGCATATTGCTTCGCTTCATCGAACTCCACCACTCGAATGTTTGACAGATCCGCCTTGTTGCCGGCCAACGCAATGACAATGTTTGGTGAGGCCTGTAAATTAAGTTAAATTAACAAAAACAGTTTTAAGAGCATTATAAAATAAATATGATAAAGGTAAAGTCTAAAACAATTACTTGTATACCCTTTCATTGTATTATAATTTATGTCAGAAGTTTGCAACGCAGCGACCCTATAAAGTATATATATTCTTGATCTGCATTAAAAGCCGAATCGATCTAGTCATGTCAGTCTGTTCGTCTGTCCGTCCGTCTTTCCGATTATACGCAAACTAGTCCTTTAGTTTTACAGCTGAATGAAACTTTGCAGACAGTCTTCTATATATTCTTCCTAGTATATAAGTGGCAAGCCGGATCTGAAGACAGTATCATATAGTTATCAATAGAACAATCAAATAATTTATGAAATAAATATTCAGGTCTGCTTCGGTTATCAGAATCTTAAGTAAAAAAAAGCATTTACTTTTCATTTCGGCCAGACAAAGTTGGACGTTTTACAAATCGCAAAAAATCTTACGATTGACAGAACGGGAGCAGCGATTCCCTTATTTTATTCGTTTTTTATTCTTAATATAAAATTTATTGTGAATATTAATTTATATTTAAAATGTTTACAAATCTCAAAAATTCTTACGATATAGAGAACGGGAGCAGCGATTCCCCTTTTCAAAATCGTTAAAATTTGACGATTTCGATAACTGGAGCAGAAATTAAATCGAATTGGAAATCAATTGAACAAAATTATTACTTGGCAGTTTTTCAACAGATCCTTATCTACTTTGATATATAAGAATATTTTATTTTAGAATTTCAGAGCTGATTGTATGAAAATCGGACGATTATATAATATATCTACGTTTTGGATATTTGGAAAAAAATGCAAAACTGTAATTGTACAACTTTGGGTATATATAAAAATGAACATTATTTTGTTATTTTTCCATTCATATATAAAATTCATATTATTATTGATATGGATAAATTATTAATAATCTAAATACAATTTTCAAGGATATAAAAACTTAGGCGTGCCGAAACTAGCTTCTGTTCTGTTATAATTTATTTAATCCATGATTCCTTGTGATGATTTCTTAATTTATGAAGCAATATCCAGCTTTTAAGAAGGATTTCCCTACCGGCCAAGTAAATAAACAAATAAATGAATGCAATGAATGCCAAATGTCTCGGTGTACAGTTCATTGCACCCACTGCTGCGGGGAGAGTTTGCTTAATAAGCAGCAACAAAGAGAATTCACATTTATTCAATAATGAAAACGCTCTCTGCACGAGATTGCATTGACCTTGATTGCGGCAGGAAGTGAGCGAAAACGAATACATACTTTCATATGTGTATTAATGACACTCACTTGTTTATGCAGTTCCTTGACCCAAGTCTTTGCACGCTGAAAACTGTCCTGATTCTGTATGTCATAGACAACGATGGCAGCCTGCGCTCCTCGATAATACATGGGAGCTAAGCTGTGGTATCTGTAAACATAGAAAAAGGTATGAACATTGATAATTAAAAAGATCTCATTTAATTACCGCTCCTGGCCAGCCGTATCCCAGATCTCGAACTTGACCACGGTGTCCTCTATGCAAATGGTCTGTGTGAGAAAGGCCGCTCCTATCGTGCTCTCCTGGTACTCATGGAACTGTCCCTTGACGAAGCGCAGCACCAGGGATGACTTGCCCACAGCGGATTCGCCCAGCAGCACCAGCTTGAATTGGCAACTCTTATTCTGCGATGTGCCATTGGGACGCGTCGCTGTTCCAGCGCCGCCAGCACCGCTGCTGCGTGGTGTGGTTGCCATTATCTTCGCTTCGGTTTAAATGCGGAGATGCGCTCCTCCTTCTCCACTGAGATGGCTTCTGGTGATTGAAGTTCTACGGACGGTTAACTGCAACTCACTTCCGCTGCTGGGTAAGCTGGTGTGCTGTGTGATTAGTGAGAGGAGTCTGAAAGAATAAAAGTAAAATTAATAGGTAAACATTAGCTATAGAACAGGAATATATTCTAACAACTAACTTTAGGCTTCAAAATTATATATAAAACACAAAGAGGAATCATTTTCAGAGCTATTTTCTTGACCAAGTCTGTAAAACAATTGATAAACATTACAGAAAAGCGCACGAGGACAGAGTGGCGCCTTCATTTGTTTAATGACGCCGTCGACAAGCCCAGTATATATATTTAATGCAATATGTCCGACAATTTATGTACATAAAATGCCGCCATCATCCATTCATCCATCAGTGAAGGAACACAGAGTGAAAGGGGAATTCCGGATAAAAGAGGGTCACAAGCAAATGGTAATCGATAAAAACCCATTGAAATTGAAAGCAATACGCCCAGTAAAAGGTTTGAAAAGCAAATTAAAAGTAAAAATTACTTCTAAAAATATAGAAAATATTTATCTAAACAGCATCACAGTGCGTTTAGTGGTATCACGCGGATAATAAGATAATAATAAGCCAGAGTTTTCAATGTCAAGAATTGAGTTGCTTGCGTGTCTGTTTCAAACATTCACAAACACACAATAATAGTTAATTGCTAATGCAAAAGCAAAACGCAGCAACAACTAAAAATACTTTGGCAAACACACACAAATCGGAAGAAACCTTAAGAATGTTGTTTAGGCGCAATTATTGTGTTTTCTCTTTCAGGCGCCTATTTTTCCCCCAACAACAAATAAAGGGTTCTAGTTTATCGGAATTTTGACCGCAAAATCATCTGCCTTATCGCAATTCCCCTAAAAACCTTTATTGTCACTCCTTAGGGGCTACTATACCGATACCGCACACATTTTCTGATAAACTATTTCGAGGGCGGGTTGTTCATAAATACACAATTGTTTGTATATAAAGAATATTGAATATATAATTGTGTACATATAATATGCAGGACGGAGAGAGAGGACGCCTCGCATTATTCATGGGTTGTGGGAATACGCAAAGAGATTGCTGTTATCAGTGGAACTTCCATGAGTCACACGCCACACTGTCCCACTGTAACTAAACCTAAACTAAAAATATTTGTGTTTTTGGAAAGTTTAAAAGATCAGACTTTGAGTATGTACGTCAGTAGCTTTAACCACGATTAATTAACACATTGCTGCCAGACTGTAGTGCAGATAAGTCTACAAAGATCAAGAGATCGAATTCTACAAAAAGCATGTGGAGAAACAATAAAAGTATAGAGAGAACAAAATACACAGAGTGAGAGAGAGGCAGTGAAGAACACAAAACGGGGGCGGAAGCTGTGATAAAAATCAATGCAAAATAAATTAAAGCGTCTCATTCACGAACATGAAGAAGAAGCGAGGAGAAAGTAAAAGCATGACAAATGGTGTAGCTTTAGTTGCTGTGTCTGTGCGGTGTTATTAAATTAACAAAGGAGAGGGTGCGGGAGAGAAACGTAAAATATGCAGGCTCTCTCCCTCTCCCTATCTCGATGACATTAAAAATGCAGTCAGTCAACAATTGTTTGAAGCAATGTAAAAAAGCATTTTTCTCTTCCTCTTTCCCAGCTCTCCAGCTCTATTGTTTTTGTAGACATTGGAGCAAAGTGCACAGTCAGTTGTCAAGTCACTCTCACACACACACACAGAAACACACCATGACAAAGCTTAGGCGGCAAATTTGCTCTCTTTAAACAAAAAAATTCAAAAATTACTCTCCCAATTGCGATAAAGAAATTTCGTTTCGTGTTTTTTTTTCGCCAAGTGACGACTGTATGTATTTGGCATTCTGTTACCGCCGCACACAAAAGCCGACTTTTAAATTTAATTAAACCCGGCTCGGACGTTTCAGTAAACAAGAGCAAGAAATTTTCCATGTTTTATGTTACCAGCTGGCAAGCACAACAAACACACTCACCCGAAAAGATACTACTTATTTAAGCTCTCTGGCTAAAACTGTAAATTAAACATTTAACACTCTTTAACCTTCGTCGCCGTCTGCGGAAAATTCAATAAAATATAAAACAACGGACGGCGGCTTGGTTCAGAAAAGTACGGTACTTGGTTCTTTTAGAACAGCTGATGATGCGTCATTCACACGCACCAATACCAATGCCGGGGAAAAAATCCAGAGAGAAACAACCACAAAGCAGAAACAACAATGGTCAACAAAATAGGATCAATGGATTCCAAGAATATTACGATTAATTCCATTAAGTAGTATTTACAGTAGTGGGCAGACTTTTAGTTTTATTTACTATATTTAGAAATAAAGAAGCTACTAACAACTACAAGAAGATAGGAATAAAATGAGACTTAATTTTGGGCTTTATAAAAATGTAAAAGGAGAACCGCGCACTGAATATTAAAAAATTTCTCTTTGACAACTTCATTTGTAGCCAGCTGCTGTCCTATTAATGTGCCCTGGAATGTGAAATTGCCTCACTCGTAAAGTCAACAAGTGCAATTTTCTCAGCACGCATTTCAAACACGTCGTCGTACAATAAGAACACAATTAGCAACTTATATTTACAATAATCACACGTATGCCACACACGGACAGTCTGATATGAATGACAAGCAGAGTTTTCTCTTTGTCGGTTAACACGAGCAAGCTGAGCGTAAAATAAAAAGCTAAAATCAACAAATGTGCAAATGGAGGATGCTATTTTGTTTACATTGCGGCTTTGAGGAAAAATATACAGTGGAAAAGCGGGGGGAGTTTCGGTGACTGGCACGATAAGAAACGGGATTGAAGATAAATGCACACACACACTCAAGCACACCCGCACTGACACACACACGCAGACATTTACTCATTAATTAAGACGCAAAACAGTCTAAACAAAGAACGACCAATTTCGCTCGTTAAGAACCTAATAACAAAGCACGAGATAATAAAAACGGAACCGATTTGCTTTATTTCTCACTAGTGTGCTGGGTGCACCTGCATTGCAATTTTTATCGCTTAGAACACACTTATTTCGCCGTTTGCAAACCACTGTGCACGCTGCAGTTGGAGCAGGTCATACGGCCATCTCGCTCTGACAGCCGCCGACTTGGGCAACGCACCCAAAAATTCAGGGCCAGCTATCGCGCTCGCTCTCGCACTCGCACCATGGCGGACAGGGAGAAAAATTTTACACAACTTTCTTAATTAATGGTGGGGGGAAACAACAACGCAAAACTCTCGATACTCCACTGATTTACGCACATTGAACGCCGCACTCAGATTGCCGCTCTGCGGTTGTTGGCCTGCCCAGAAAAGCGTTTATAACTGCGTTTTTTCCAAACCCGACTTCCCCAAAACAGCCCCAAAAACGAAACGAAACGAGCGCAGAGGGAGACGGATAGCGACTGACGACTGACTCGCCTCTCGGAGTTCCTCACAAGTCTTGTTTTTGTCGATTTCCAGGGCGACGTCACCGCTGCGGGGCGTTGCTGGCGTTTTCTGTGAGCTTTATGATCCCCCGAAGGTTATGTGTTATATTGCACTCATCACTGTTTCGAGGAATTTACGTGGTTTATTTGCAAAACTTACAACTTTCTAGCACTCTCTGCCAGGTTTTCCGTTTGTACTGCAAAAATTTGTCATTAACAGGGTTTTCTCACTCCAATGCAGGTGGTCACACTTGAGTAGAATAAGCTGGTCACATTTTTAATGTGGTCACACTTGTTATGAACAGAAACGTAACGGCAGAAAATATTTAAATAAAAGTTGTACTTAATTTCAAAATTGTAGAGTTAAGTCATTATAGATTTGAAAAGTTCAAGATAATTTTATTTGAAAAAATTCATAAGTAGCACAGAAAATGGTTTTCGGCTTCCCGAAGTTAGCTTCTGTTTTAATTATAGTTATAAAGCTTTCAGATCCTATCTAGCTCTTATGCACCATTACGTCGCTTAGAGGCATTTAAACGAGAAAGTTTAAAGCGTTAAAGTTAAAAGAAAAATGGAGAACTGTCGTATTCCAGCCAACAAAAAAAATATACCTTCAACCACAGCCCAACGATGAAGTAGCGGCGGTGTAACAGAAGTTTTTAAGCTCTCAAGAAGTCGCCAACTGAGACATATCTTCATCAGTCGAAGAATTACCATCATACGATCATCAATCGCAACGTAATGTTTTGACGTAAGAAAAGATTGCTGAAAAATACTAAAGAAGGGCTTGCAAACATCAATTCCAATTCTCTGCTTTTCTCATAATATCTGATTATAGATGTAAATTAGTAATGAAACTTAAAACTCTCACCTGTTATTGCCTAGAAAAAAGAATTGGCCCATTAAATTATAATAAAGAAATTCATTATTTAGTTGTTAAGCCTGAATATGAAATAAGAAAATCGTGGCATTGCAATTCCCAATCTTTGGTATTTGCAGTATTTATTTTTCTTTCCAAAATAATCGTATGTCCGGTACATAGTGACGTCATTGGATTCATACTTCCAGACTTTGAGTAAGCTCTCAAAAATAGGCGACAAAAGCAGAAACTATATAATTTTATGGGGAAAAACAGGTAGGATTGTTTTTGGAAACATTTTCCCCTGGAAAATTGCAATTTTTCCACTATTTTGCGGATACGTGACACGCGTGAGCGCCCCTTCTCCTGGGTCTCCGGTACATTTGTGGTATATTACGCAGTGGCCCGACTAGCAATTCGCAAATATTCCACAACGGCCACACTGGTTGGTGGAATGGAAATTGTAATAACATTGCGAGAATCTGTGAAAAAAGTGAGAAAAACCGTGAAAAGTGCACAGTGTATCGAAATAAAAGGAGTTGGCTCGCAGAAGTAGAGCCGAGCAACGAGTGCAACTGATTGCGTGTGAAATTGCTAAACTGTTAACGGAATAGTCGTAGTACAACCGCGTCCTGCACACATACGCAGATTTGCCATCGTTTCGTTCGCTGCTGCTGCTGCTGCGCCTCCTGCACACACACGCATACGCACACAATCACGCCTTTCGTCATCTCTTTCGCTCTTAGTTTTTGCCCATTGCCGTCGTTTTTTTTTTTTTTTTTTGGTCGCAGCTGCAACGCAAATCCGAAAAAGGATTCGCAAAGGCGATCTCGCGAGTCCTTTTGCCTGATTTAATTCGGATAAATAATCGCAAAAGGTGCGTGTCTCTGGCAAGCTAATCAATATTGATTTCAGTTTTCAGATGTGTGCTCCACATACATATTTGAGTGTGTGTGCTTTTGTGTGTGAACAACTGGAACGATCCTGCCTCGCAGGACACACCGCACACACAGGCACATGAGTACTTGTACTTACACACATACATACCTGATCTGGAATTTTTCAGCTACCTGTTTGCGGGACTTTTCCCGGCATTACATTATGTAAAACTCAAGTTTTCTTCTCTTTTCAGATGTTTCTGCGAGGCGTTGCGTTCTAGGGAGGAATCCTGGCAGCAGTAGCATGTTCACTCCCATCAAGAAGATATTCACGTACATACAAAAAAATGCCAGCGGCTCCAACATGTTCAGCCCATCGACAGCGAACACAGAGGCGACGGCAGACGACAGCCTGAAAGCCAACGATGAAGGCGAGGCGAAGCCAAGGAGAGATGATGCGGAGCTAGAGCCTGCAGAGAAGCTGCCGGATCTGCACCGTGAGGATGAGGATGACGACGACGACGAGTACGACATTGAGCGGCAGATCAAGACCTCGATTATCGATGCCACCAAGGTGCATGCGGCCAAGGCCAAGGCGCTGGCCTTGCTTCCCCTGCCGCTCGAGCAGCTGGACGACGAGCTGGCGGACTTCGCGCACGCCCCCACGGATCCCGATCTGGAGGAGCAGTTCCTGGAGCTGGAGAATTTCCCCAACAATGAGATCATCGTCCTGGGCGATGCCGATCTCAACTCTTCGATTGCCTCCGATGCCGTCTCCGAGGACCCGCTGGCCATTGACAACATACTGGACTCGTCGTCGGTCACCACCAACGAGGAGGTGGACACCAGCGGCGAGCTGCTCTGGCTGAAGCTGGACAATGACACGGAGATGGCTTCCAATCCGCCAGACGAAGTCGCACCGACCAATCGAGAACCGGCCAAGCAAGCCAAGACCAAGGAGGACGAGCTGAGGGACGGGGGCTCCGACTCGGGACTTGGTAGTGAAACGTCTGCTCTCCTGAAGGCCGATCAGACGGAAAAGGAAGCCAAGGAGGAGGCAGCACAGCCTCAGCCGCAACAGGAACCGAAACCCATCAGGTCCAATCTCAAGCGTCGATTGGACGACTCGGAAGGCGATGGCATTGATTTGGTGCCCGACATCTCGGCGCCTCCGATGGCCGCCCAGAAGCGGGTCAAGCGCTCCATTAACTTTGACCAGGTGAAGGTGTACTACTTCCCGCGCCAGCAGGGCTTCGGCTGCGTGCCCACCGCCGGCGGTTGCACCCTGGGCATGGGGGCCCGGCATATAGCTTTCAAGACCATGACGCTGGCCGAGCATGCGGCGGAGTTGCGGCGAGCACATCGCAGCCAGAACCAGGAGCTGCAGCCGAGGGGCTCCAGCAGCGACGACAGCGAGGAATCCGAGGAGGATTACCTCAGCGAGGGCAGTGGCTCCGATGCGGACGACGGCTCCAATGGCTTCCTGCAGCCGGTGACGCCGAAGCAAAGGCGGGCGCTCCTGAAGGCAGCCGGCGTGCGGAAGATAGATGCCAGCGAGAAGAGCGAGTGCCGGGACATCAGGAACTCCCGGGAGGTCTGCGGCTGCTCCTGCCGCGAGTTCTGCGACCCCGAAACGTGCGCCTGCAGCCAGGCGGGCATCAAGTGCCAGGTGGACAGGGCCATGTTCCCCTGCGGCTGCACGCGCGAGGCCTGCGGCAACACCGTCGGCCGGGTGGAGTTCAATCCCACCAGGGTGCGAACCCACTACATCCACACCGTGATGCGGCTGGACCTGGAGCAGCGGCAGGGCTCCGTTCAGGGCGTCCAACAGCAGCAGCAGCTGCAGCAGCAACCATCATCCCAGCAGACCATCGGCTACTCGCCGGTGGGAGCCACGGGAGCCTCACCCTCGTCGTACTTCCTGCAAACGCAATCCAACTACAGTTCCGGCTACGCCTCGCCAGCCTACACGCCCGAGAGCAGCGTGAGCTACTACCAACAGCAGGTCCAGGTCCAGCAGCAGCAGCAGCAGGTCGTCACAGCTTCTGGCCAGCAGGCGACACAGTCCCAGAGCTACGCGGGATATCCCCAGTTGGACAGCCTGGATTCGGGACTCTTTGCCAGCGGCAGCAATGCCACGCCCTCGTACGGAGAGCTGTATCAATCGCTTAGCTACGGCAGCGCCCAGGTGAGTGAGAGTCTTTATTTAGACAACAGAAACATCAGAATTAGTTCATTTCGTAGTTAATTTATGTCACTAATTAAGTGCCCAAAGTTAATCTTAGAATTAAGATACAAATAATGCAATAAATATACATATTTAAGTTGAAAAGCACTCATCTTTTAATACTTATCCTTACAGCTTACTTCCTATCCGAACGCCTATCAACCGCATTCGCCATCACCGGTGGTCGTCGCCTCTTCAGCGTCCGGAGCATCCAGCTCCTGTGCCTACAGCTCCTGTGCAGTGCCCTCGGTGCCGCCGTATGGGAATGCGACGACGACGGCCTCCAGCAATGCACCATACCAGACCACCGTCGCCTCTTCCACCTTGTCGTCGCGTCTCGTCGGAAACGCAACAGCAGCAGCAGTAGGAACCGTCGCATCCTCGCCAGCCAACACTGGACCCTCCTCAACCTCGTGCACTTCCCCGGCGAATGCCAATGCCAATGAATTTATTAGCTTGAGCACACCGATCGCCAGTTCCTCGCGCCTCTCCCAGATCAATGATCTGCTGCAGCACAACCGCAACACCACCGCCGCTTTGGTGGCCGTTTCCGAGGGCTATAGTGGCGGCGGCGGCGGCAGAGCCACCTCCTGTCCAGCATCCACAATTGATTCAATCGACACGCCGCCCATTGTGGAGGATAACCAGCGTGGATGTATGAGTTTCGAGGCGTTGCCCCCGCCGCTGATCAATCCTGCGCCCATTGTCGCCGTCGTGGAGAGCAAGCTTCCACCGATGACGACCACGTTGGCTCCAGTTTCAGCTCCTCCCACAGCACCGCAGCCCCGCCAGCCGCTGGACCAGCAGCATCAGTCTCTAAATGAGTCTTAGAGTGGGATCAAGGGGGTGTGAGGTCGCTTGAAGGTATCTTTGTACAATTCTGAGTAGCTTATCGAGTTTTCATTTGCATGAATTCTTCTAATTTTATACATTTAATTCGCGAATGATAAGATTTCAGTATATTTTGTATTTATGTCAGAGATTCCATTATCTTTTATTGTAAATTAAGTAAAATGCAGTTCGTTCTTTAGACTCTTAGATAAAGCTACTCGGAAGTGCAGGGAAACAAGCGACCGCACCCTAAAAAATGAATTAAAAGGAACAAGGAGAGAGCTGGGAATAGTTTTTATAGCAATTTACACAGCGAAAAGACTTCATTAAGCTTAAGTCGGCATCGGTGGGGACAGGTAACACAAACGGAGAAGGAAAACCAGGGGCAGGAATCAAAATAGAGCGCAGCATGGGCGTCCCTCCTCCTCTTCAGTAGAGCGGCTCGAAACCGCCTTGTATAAATCATTTTTATTGTTAAACTCTAATTAGTCCTGTAAGAGTGTAATGTAATTTAGTTACTCTGTTGCTTAAGGTATGTTTTCCTCCTCAAACCTCAAGTTCACCTCCACTAATTCCCTTTTTTTTGAACAAATTGATTACGTGTTACAAAAAAAAAAGAAGTAATCAAAAATATATAATTAAATTGTTTAAATGCGTGGCTGAGAGCCTCCGAGTTGTATCCAAAACATAAAAAGAAAAGATCTGAGTGTCAAATCTGATTTATTCCCCGCTTAACTTTTGTGTTTTTGCATTGTTTGCATTTAGTTATCAGGCCAATCTTAACATTTAACTAATCCCTCTTTGATTTCTCGGTTTCGCTGCGAATCAATAAGTATTCATTTAGTTTCTAAGTTCCTCATTTCTGACCCTCAGCCTCTTAGCCTTAATGAACCAACAACAACCAACAAACAACACAACATGGCCGCAACCAGAAAAAAGAAAATCGGAAAAACATGCATGCTTTAGACATGGTTTAGAAATATGTATATTCAACTTGATAAAGACGAAAACAAATGAGAAAAAATTCAAACGACAAAAGAAAATAATGGCAATTATTTAAATAAATATTGAATATAAAAAAATGTACATGTTTTTAGATTTTTAGGAAGGTAATTTATGTGATTTCTTATTTAGATTTGAGCAAATGAATTTCTTAATCAATTAATTTCTTAATCGGAGCATAAGAAGAACATCCATAGTCCATAGTTCCATAGGAAATTGTGTAAATGGAATATTTCTTATCATAAATCCATATCCTAATTCTATTAAAAAAAAATTCCAGAGGGTTTGTATTGGGTTTCACTCTCTCTAGGAGCTGAATGACCCTCTAAGTGCCCATCCCTGCTCCAGCTTAATATTTATTTACAGAAGTTCAAAGAGAAATGTCTTGTAATAATTAATATCTCATTTTAAGACTTTCTTTTACTGAAGTTCAAAGCAATTTTAACCAATTTGCAGTACAACTTACATTACCTAAAAAATCATTTAATATATTCTAAAAATTTACAATTTTTGTTGGTAAATAACATTCCAATAATTACAGTTCAAGTATCATAGGTAACTCCCATTTGGCGGCGCATCTCATCGGTTATGGCAATCAACTCTAGACTCTCGGCATGCGTGAATTTCGGGCTCTCCAGCAGACGCTTCTCGATGCAGCGACGCACTTCCTCGGCCTCGTAGCGCAGGCCACAGGTGTTCGTGTAATGGAAATCAAATTTGGCCCTCGGCAAAGGCCAAGACTCTGGCGGGCCATTGGAGCGGGTCATCTGGGTGCAGCACCAGTAGTTCGACAGCTGGAATGTATACAAAGTGTGGCTTAGTCTGATAATCTCCCTGAGATAATCGCTCACCTTAATCTCGCCTTTGGTGCCCGTAATGACGGCATCGTTCTCCAGATTCTCCAGTCCAGTCACCAAAGCCGTAAGTCTCCTTCCGTCACCATAATCGAGCATGAACTCACCCTGAACATCTACCCGCTCCTTATTTAGATGCGTCCCGCTGGGCAGGATCTTGACGGGGGAAACCCCGAAGACAAACTGACCCAGCTGCAAGGCATAGATGCCAATGTCCAGGAGAATCGATCCGCCAAGGGAGCGATTGCAGACCCGCTCCATGTGACTCAGACGGAAGCCGTGCTGCACCTTAACCTGTGTGACCTCTCCAATGATGTCACTGTTCAGGTGCTCCCGCAAGCGATCGTAGCTGGGAAAAAAACGTGGCCACATGCCTGGAAAAGAATGTATTAGTTTATATATTTCGTAAAAAGGAGACCCTTACCTTCCATGAGGAACACTCCGCGTTGCTCTGCCAGCGCATAAAGCTCCTTGGCCTGGTCCAGGCTCAAGCACATGGGAGTTTCACATAAGACATGCTTCCCCCTGGACAACATCAGATGAACGACGGCATGATGGAAGGGATTCAGGGTGCCCACATACACCACATCCACTTCTCTATCCAAAGCCAAAGCATCGAATCCATCGTAGTGGCGTGGAATCTGGTTTCTCTGAGCGAACTCCTGGGCCCGCTGGCCATCCACATCCGCCACAGCTATCACGACATGGCGGGATTTCTCTATAGTTCCCAGAGCCGTGACAAAGTCCTGCGTTATCCTGCCCGCCGCCGCGATGCCCCAGTTCAGATTCGTCTGGCTTTGCATTATAATTCCCTGATATATATAGAGTCTCTGTTCTGCTTTCGAATCGAGTCTCTCGCGGGCTCGTGTCCGGGCAGCTACTAACGCCATGATAATGATACCGAGTGCCCGTCCCGAGGGGTCTTCTCCTATCAGTCCCTCACATCTGCATTCATTGCACTTTTCGTATTCCATTGCATTTCGTTTGATAAGGAATACCGGGCACAGATTCACGAATGCTCAATAGGGAATCATCAGAAGGTGATATTTTGATAGAGATGTAAATAGTTTGTTATATTCTTAAGGAAAAATTAAAATATTTTCAGAAGTTAGTGAAAAACCTAATTAACTCGAAAGTATGTCCTTTTGAAATGCATAAAGAGGAGTGTTTTGTATAATAAGCTTAGAAAACATCTAAGTAATGCTCAAGTAAAAAAAAGCAAGAATTACCTTAACTTAAAGGTTTTTCCTTTGTATAAACCAATATAATTTCATTACAAATATAATATATAATTTCATTACCTCAACTTAAATGTAATTCCTTCCTATAAACCAATTTAATTTCATAACAAATCCAAAAACCACTCTACGTATCTTAACGTTCTAGAGTCTTTCAAATGTTGAAGTCTTCTACGTAATTAAACAATAGGAATTGTCGTAACAGGTTCTTATCTTTTCCTAAAGAGACGAGCCCCTTTTTTCCTGACAATCAAAAGATAATATTAACTGTTAAAAACTATAAAGGTACAGTTGCGCCAAGGAGCTTAAAAAGTTTTGAAAGTCTAAGAAGAATTCTAGAACAAGTTTCTTGAGATTTAAATGGTAAAATATATAAATAAATTAAACCAAAATATTAAAGATCATCACGAAATCTATGACTAGAACTTAGCTCGTAATACCTTTTCTATACTTTAGCTAGACTAAGTAGGTGGTAATCTTGTCGGGAGATAAGGGAGCAGAAACCCCAACAGACCCTGGCGATAAGAGTCCTATGCTGGGGCTCTCTCCCACCAGCCCCTAAATTAAAAAGACGCCTATCACGAACTGAAAACGTGATCAATTGTGTGTTTAGTGGAAAGAAATGTGCCATGTCACCTACTTTAGTTACAAACCGGGTAGAATTCGACCTAGTGGGAATGTCATTGCTGGCGTTTCTATAATCAATACCTTGCCTTATCGGATTGTTTGACAATCCTTGATATAAAGTTAAGTAAAGTTTTAAATAAGGAAGAAGGAATAGTGTGTCTCACTTCCTTAGAATGACTTTTTCAAATTATTTTTTATTACTTTATGTTACATTTTTAATTATATAAAATCTTATATTTATTCCTCATCGAACTTGTTCAGCACTCCGATCTGCTTGCGGATAGTATCCTCGATCTCGGCGAAGAGCAAGCTGTCGGCATAGGTGACATTCTTGTTTTCGACTTCGCCAGCGAGGATGGACTGACGCACAGCCTCGGCCTCGTACCTCATGGCCTCGGAGTTGGCATAGTTGGTCTGGTACTTGCCCTTCGGCGGCAGCCACTCCTTCTCCTTGCCATCGATGTCGATCAGCTTGTTTGGCGACCAAAAGTCAATCAACTGAAAGAGAATAAATAGAAAATATATATTTAAAATTCCGTTAAATCACGATTTAGATTAGATTAGACTTACGGTAACCTGTCCTTTGGTGCCCTTGATCACGGCAGTGTTGGACAGCTTCTCCTTGGAGGAGAAGCGCATGCGAGCGGTGCGTCCGCCACTGTAGGTCAAAGTGGCGCTGACATCATCGTCGATGCCCTCGGCATTGAGCGATCCCTTGGACTCGATCTTCTGGGGCTTCTCCTGGAAGGCCCACTGCGAGGCCTGAATGGTGTAGATGCCCAAATCATAGACCACTCCTCCTCCCAGCTCGCGTTTCCTGGGAAAAGTATTTAAATTTATTAATTGGGAATCTTTTAAAAGGAAAGTATTATCTTGTACTCACTGTAGACGATCCACATGTTCCAAGGGGAAGCCAAAGTTGACCTCCACATCCTTGATCTGTCCCAGCTGTCCGCCCGAGATGAGCTCCTTGACTCGCTGGTACGAGGGGAAAAAGCGGGACCACACCGCCTCCATGAAGAACCTCTTGTTGGCCTTGGCCGCCGCCAGGATGCCCTCCACCTGCTTCTTGTTCATGGCCAGAGGCTTCTCGCAGAGCACATGCTTGCCATTGTTCAGCATCAGCACGGCGACCTCGTAATGCTGTGGATTCAAAGTGCCAATGTAGACAACATCTGGAATATAGAATAAAGATGAGTTATTCTTGTAAAATTAATAAAATTTCTATACAACTCACCCACATCACCGCTCTTGGCCAGCTCCTCGTAGCTTCCGAGGGCCTTGGGGATCGAGTGCTTGGTGGCAAAGTCCTGGGCACGATCCAGGGATCGGGCGGCCACAGCCTGGACCTTGTGATCGGTGGCGGGCAGGGTGCTCAGAGCGATGACAAAGTCCTCGCTGATCTTGCCGGCTGAAGCGATTCCCCAACGGATCAATTTCGACGACATGTTGCTGGTTTCTGGGACGGGCTGCGAATGAGTGAGGAGCCAAGTGGATTGTTTGTTAAATATCAGTGGGAACCGGACCCTTATCACCAGAGAGAAGGAGAGATTGCGAGAAGCTCTCTCTCTCGGCTCGAGTGTTTATCTTCCTCCGGCAATTGTTTGAAAGCAAATCGAACAAAAGTAACAATAATGGTATTATTTCACAATGTTATTGAGTTTGACCTTGTTTGAGTATTACTTGAATTATTCTGGATGTCCAGAGTTATCAGTCGATCGAACGAGCCCTCTCCTCTCTCTCTCTCGTTACTATTAATTTCCTCAATAAATCATAAATTCTTGTCACGTTCGCACTACTGAACAGAGATAAAAGATAATAACAAAGGAAGAAAAAGTATAATAATATTTACGAGTAATGCATTTTTTATATAGTCACGATCTAATTAAAATTGGGATCGAAACTTATATTGTGGAATTTACTAATTTTTCTGTTGTTTAAGAACTCACACTAGCAGGGATGGGCACTGAATTTTAAACTTTGAGCCGAAATTAACAACTACCTTGTGAGTTAAAGTTTACAAAAGGTAAATATTTGAAAAAGGTAAATTACAAAACTATGAACCTTAAAAAATACAACATTAAAAAGTATAAATAAGTTTCTTGGCATTTATAATTTGTTTAAGAGAATCTGTTTTTAGTTCATTAAAACGTTGTAATTTTTATTTATTTTGTAATATAACACTTGATTTTTGTATCAACATATAAAACAACTTCCAGCTCATATTATTTCCTCCAGTGTAGTGATATTCCATTACATTTTCCCGGTAGAATTTGTTTGTTTTTTTGCCTTTGCTTTTCTGGTGGCAACAAGTGTTTTTTACTATAAATTACTTAAGCACTTGTGCATTTATAATGAATTTTCATTTATTGCATTTGCATTTTGAATCGAAAATACAAAAACCTTGAAAATATAATTAACCGGTTAGATTATGCTGTGTAATTTGTAATAAAAACACAACAAATATAACTAACTCCCACACTTTAAATATAAAGTATGCATCTAATTAAGTACCTCACACTGAACTTGGCTGAACTAAACGCTTGGATAAAACTTTCCACTGTGTTGTTTTTACGTGCGACAGTTCTATTTATAACTTTTTTATAAACTATTCTTTGTACACCCGACAACGAAAAAAAGGTCGATTTCATAGTGTTGTTTAAGCTCCGAGTTTTTGAAACTTTTGTCGGCATTCTCAACGCTGCTGTGTGAATGTTTGTTTTCTGAGAAGAAGCAGCATTTTTTAAAATAGTTTTTGCGCATTTTTGATAAGAGAAAAAATTAATCAAATTAAACTTGCAAAAGGAAAATATATTTATGACAAAGCAGACTACAGTTGCAGCATTTGCTTAAAATAAAAGTGTTTCGTTTTGTTCACTTAACAAAACATAAAATAAACTTCTCATAAGAAAGCGTCTTAAGAGATTAAATTAAAAGAATGTACTCACTAAACCTATATTAAACTCTATATTAAGACTTAACTAAAAGAGACCTTTAAGAGGGAACTCTCTTTGTTATGTTTTCTTTTCCAGCATTTGTTGGTGGAACTTCACATTCTCTTCCTCCATTCGGTTCATAGTTTTCTCCAAGCGCTCCATAACCCCAAGACGGCGTCGTCCCAGATCAGTTAATTCCTCCCTCAACTTCCTCAGCTCCTTGTTGCGTTCCCTTGAGGCTGCCAGCATTCCGGCCTCGAAGGCCGTCATTTCGTTCTGAGCAACGGATTTCCGCCTCTTTTTCGGTGGTGGCTTCGGAGACTGATCACCATTTAGGGTTCCGGATTGTCCAGACACGTCCCTTTGATGCTCCCAAGAGTACTCGTTGGGTTCTTCGTTATGGGCCTCCAGATATACGCTCAAATAATCGGTTTCTTCACTCTCTCTCTTAATTTCCGTGAAACTCTTTTCTGAAATTGAATCTTTTTATGAAATGTTGCAACTGAAGATTCCTTAAATTCTTATATTTGACTTTACTCTCATTATTGTGCGCTGGATTAAGTGGATTGTCGGGCCTCCAGTGCTTGAGCATCCTGTGGAGCCTCTCAAAGTGAATCCAATTCGAAACTGGTTCCTTGGCTTCCGATCTGAAATGGAGGAGTTTTTTAGTCGAAAACTAAGATACGGGAAGCCGGAAAGTTACCTGTACTTCCTGGTTACGTTGTCCAGCTTTGTGCGCACCGACTTCCACTCGATTCCAATAAATCCGGCAGCGTCCAGCTTCTGAGCCATCATCTTGTAAATTTCTATATTCTTCTTGCCGGAATCGGGCTCCAAGTCACTCAGATTCTTCTCCCACAGATCGAAGAGCATGCCTTCATAGTACTGCGACCACGAAACGCAGGGCTTGCGCCTAGTTAAGCTCATCTAAAATTTGTTATATTATATTATATATATTTAATAGGTTTTATTTTAAAAGCAAACATTGTTTACCTTTTTAAAACAACAAATGACAGCTGCTGATGGTGATGGCACGCGGTCAGCGATGCCAATTTGGCTATTTGCTCGCTAAATCAGCAGTCTGGCAGCACTGGGTGCTGATCTTCGCAAAATTGGGCAGCACTGGGTGCTGATCTTCGGAGAGATGGGCAGCACTGGGTGCTGAATTGCGCAAATGGGCAGCATTGGTCGCTCAGCTTGGACAAGAACCAGGGTGGGAAACTCAACTTGGCTTACCCAAGTTGCGCACCCATTCCACAACGGTACTTACAGTGCTGGTCAAAAAGATAGGAAAGAAGTTTTTCTAAATAAGTTCTTTAATTAAATTACACTTTTTATTTAATATACTGTAGTAATACAATATACAATAAATTACTAGGATAAACAAAATAATAAAAATTAAAGCAATACAATAATGAGATACTAATTTGACGAAAAATTAATACAAAAACAAGAAAAAAAAATGTTTAAATAACAAATATAGACCAGCACACTCGAGTATCAAAGATTGATGTAAGGTCTTGACTATTGAGAAACGATACTTCTTTATCGGACTTTAACATTTTAATTTTGTCTCGTTTCACTCTTTATAAAAACAATAAATATTTATGTTTACTTAAAAATTAGCAATACAAATTGTATGTTAACAAGCATACATTTTAAACATAAAGAAATTAGCTGATTATTCAGCTTACAAATATATAAATTTATATTCATTTGAATACCCTTTACTTATTGTAATGATTAATATAATTTAAAATAATAATAAACCGTGTAACCCTGTTTTTTTGTTTTATTTTGGCATTTATCATAACCATTTGGTATCGTTCCGATTGATCGCTCGCCCACACAGATACTCACTCACACATATGTACACTTGGTTACTGGTCTTCAGATACAACTATTTTCTTCAGTTCGCCAGAGCTACTCAAGTGTATCCAAACATAATATTGGGGCAGAGCATAATTGGCATATGGTTTTGGGAATACTCGGCTTACTGTTCAGTTCCCAGTTGGCGTTCGGTTCGCTGGAAGAATCAATCTCCTCGTGCAGCATTTTGTGCTAATTTTCTAATTTAAAACTGTATATTTGTGCGCACACACTCGCACACACAAATCAATTCATTCGGTCTCGTGAGTTTCGTGCATAAATTAATAAGCACAAATGTAATTTCGTTTTTCGCGTGTACATTGATATATAAATTATCATAAAAACGGCGGCGGTGGCAGAGTCGCAGCTGTCATGGCGGCCACAGCGGAAACGGAAACAAAACAGCATCCCAATGGGGTCAGCGACGACGACCGACCAGTTTCGGTCAGTAGTGTGTCACATGAAATATCCATCATAATAGCCAGGCCTGAGATGAGATTGTTTGCCATTTTGTTCGCTGGCTCGCCTAATTGATTTTATTTTTATTTCCATTTCGTGCTTCTCAATGTGTGTTTGTGTCAAAAGTAGAAATAATAATCGTGCGGCCGTAGTTGGGCGACTAATTAGCGTTCACAAATAATTGAATAATGATCCGCTGTGCCGCTCTTAAGCGTTTCCTCTAAACGGGAACTGGTTGCAGTTGCAGCTTTTCCGTTTGATTTATGCGACCAGCGAAAATGGCAATAATAAATAATATTTTTGGGAAATCAGGACAGGGACATTCGGAAGTGGCATGGAGATTTGCGTAAATCAAATTTGGATGCCATTAAAAATGGAAATATATTTTTGGAATTACCAACGATATGGTCAGGGGGATTTGTTATTAATTTTATTTATAGATGTTATATTTTAAAAACAAATTTAACTGACATATACCTATGAATATACCGGATTTAAAAGATATTAATGAAATTTTAACATACATTTTTAGAGTGTCTAAAAGTAGGCGAAACATTACGAGTGGTTTATTTTATTAATTCATTCTTTCAACACACTCAAAAACTTCCTTCATTTGAAACCTTCAAAATATTTTATTTTCTACTTTTGGACTTTGAAATTGATTTAATTTTTGTGTAAATAAAATAAATAACATAAAATCATTATTTATTACTATTTATATTTTCTTGTACGATATCCCGTAAATAAAAATATATGTAATATATAAATTTTTAACCCACGTATGGCTCCAATTTTATTTAATATTTATGGCGTATCATTTCTCAATTTTACACCGTTTAACTCCCGAAAAAAAGAGCAAACCAACATCCATCTCCCCTGCAGTACACCTAGGCGTGTGTATATCAAAGAAATGCCAGTGAAATTGCAAAATTAATGTTTTTCGTGTAAATGTAAGGCATGCATATTTCATGACAACGTGCCAAAGCTTCAAAAATAACCAGAGCGAAAGCCGGGTTGGATTGAGAGCGAGCATTTAAGTTAATGGGTCGCGTCTTTATTTCTCGCTGTCTGCCCGTCATTGTATTTATGCATTATTTATATTTGTTTTTATACACATTGTTATTGTTTCTTTTATCATTAATATGAGCGTATTAAAGAACATTAAATTATATGTATTTGGCGCAGGCGAACGGCGTGCGAAGTCGAACATTTTCGATTGGCGCCCGTGAATATGCAATGGGATTTGGTCCATGAAAAAATGTTGATATGTTAAGGGAACTCTTGCTTTTGGGAGATTTCCAGGCAACTCTTCCAGGAGACTCTTCCAGGCGACTCTCTGGCGACTCTCCCAGAAGACTCCCCGTAGGACTTGTTCGGTGTGTTGTAATTGGAACTGAGAGAGCGGATTGGAAGCTCCTTGGACGTTCGGTGAGAGAGGGAGAGAGGGACACTTTAAGGCTGCAAGCGGGATCACATTGCCTTTCGAAAGTGAGCGCCTTTTGGCGTCAATATTGTAAATTATTTAATTTTTTCTCAGGGCATCTGAAATTTGTTCGATTTTTGCAATCAAAATACAATCGTTTGACGCCAACGGTTGATGGCTGTTTTCCTTTTGTTGTCATGCGTGCTCATTGCACTGTTTGCTTATAATTCGCAATGTTTCGCCATTTTTTATTTATTTCCTTTCGTTTTCGCCATTCGTTATGCTGTCAATTGTCAAATGGATATGCGCCTATGATGCAGAAAATGTGAAACAAAAGCAAAGACAGTCCATTCGCCTTGCAATAACATTTATTTATTTACAATTTATACTTTATGCCATCGCAATTGTGTGCGCTTCCGGTGTTTTGTGTTTCTCTCTTTTCTCAATTCGATTGTTTAAAGTGCAATTTTATGAAGCGTTAACGGGGAATTACATTTGGTGAAAAAATAGCATTTCACGGGAAATTTGTTAAGCTTACAGCTGGTCAGCGGTGGAGTTAATTGGAAAACGTATGCAAACGAGAAGGAAAATGTAGTTTCTTTCACCGAACAACAGTGTGTGTGTTTGCCACGCCCCCTGGTCCCCCGATTCTTTAGCAGATCTGATAATTTGCACATTTTATAGTTAGTTGGATATGAACATTTGGGGACATTCGGTTTAATTGCTTTTTTCCCCTCCATTTTGCATAATTAGAATTTGATAAAATGTTTCAATGGCTTTTCCCCCAAAATGCAACATATCCCGCCCCCCTGTGCTTGCCACGCCCATTGCATGCTGGCATCATGTTGCATGAACATGTGGGGGGGGGAGGTCTGGTAGTGTGCGTGTGTGTGCGGCGACTTGCTGTGCAAATTCGATTTTAATAATTGGAATTTATCTCTGATCAAATTTCGTGGTTGCTGAAAATGTGTTTCATGCACGGAGAGAAATTAGGGAGGGGAAATTTAAGATTTTTAATTATGATATATTTTTAAATATAATTTTTTTTAATTTTTATATTTAATACCTATATATTTACCTGCATCGCAGGGTTGGATTTGATGTAATAATTACACATAATACCAAATAGGAAAAATTTTAAGTTGTATAACATTAACATAAAATTTCGATATTATCGAAAAAATTTCCGATAAATGCAATTTTATTTATTTATAGCTTTTTTATATTTTTAGTTCGATATATCATATATTGCAACATTGAAAAATCGATTTATCAATATTGCATTTCACTAGAAAACATATTAAAACATAAACCATAATTTTCAAATTTAAAAAAAATACTAATCAAATTTAATTAACAATATTTTCTCTCTAATCCCGACTTTCTCCGTGTACTTTCTAACCCACACTCCTCGCCCCGCCCATGCCCAGTAAATTAAATTGGTTTTTAATAGGCCAACGATGCGTTTTTGCCCCAAAAACATCGATTGGCGTCGATTGATTTGGCAGTTAACAAACATTTCTGGCCTCGGTCTCGCTGTGCAAGGAAAAAAACATCAAAAGTTTTCCCAGGGAAATAATTCCCAGAATTTGCACATATTTGTATCCAGCCATGTCAGCGCCTTGAAGAAAATTGCCTGGCAAGTGGAGCTTAGCTGTCGAAGGACCCGATCGCATTTTAAGCTGACACCCATACAGATACACTCACACCCATACAGACACACCCACAAGTCATCTGCATTTCCCTGGCGCTGACTTTTCCGCATCGAATTGCCTGGGAAATTGTATTGACACTCGTCGTCCTGTCTGCTCTGCTCTGCTCTGCTCTGCTCCTTCGGGTTTCCTTAGCTCGTCCTATCTGCCTCTTTATTTGCTGATGCGACAAATTGACAGGCGAAATGGAATGGGTTGGCAGGCGAATTTGTTAATAATCTGGCATTTCTTCTAAGGATTGCAGCAGAGCTAAGCGTATTTCCATCGAAGTTATTGGCAATGAATGCAATTAGTCGCAGATGTCAGAGAAATCTATTTAAAATGGAATTAAAATTTATGGAATACAGGAATTTAATTAAGGGACCAAGTTACTTGGATTTTATTCCTTTGATTTTGCTTTGATTAAGATTTTTAAATTGAATTTTATGATTAAATTGCTTGACACAAATTTCGCAGTATTGGAATTACCTTTCATTAAATGAAATATATTATTGAAGGACCAAGTTACTTGATACTTGTTTTTGCTATGGATTTTACTCCTTTGATTTTGTTTTGATTAAGATTTTTAAATTAAATTCTATGATTAAATTGCTTAAATAAGTTTCCATTTCTTTCCATATTTCGCAGTCTTTGAGTTACCTTTAATTAAAGGAAATATATATTATTTTAGTTAGTTTAAACAAATATTTTTTCAGCATGCCATCATATATTCATTAAACTTTTTCATTAACAAATATGTGTGGCTGCGCTTTGGGGCTTTTATAAATTATGATTCAATTAATAAATTCTCGCTGCAAACTAATTTGAGGTCCCAAAAGTAGTCCTTGCCTGCCTCCCCTCCTCCGTTCTTTAAAACGAAATATGAAAAAGATGTTTATGTGCTGAAAATCCGCCAAAATCCGTGACAGCAACAATAAAGCTCGGTGGCGGCGGCGGCAAAATCTCGTTGGGTTGTTAAAAAATTTTCGCCTGGCGCGTTGCAATTGTGGAAAGCCGGGGGAAAAACCAGAGAAAAACGGCCTGCTCCAGCCAGGGGGGCAGGGGGTGGGCTGAGCATTCATTTTTTATGTTTATTGTCGCTTATCGTGGGACGCGGGGCGGAGCGGGAGGCGTGTCATTAGAGTCTCGGCGCCAAGATGAAAAAGAGTAAACAGGGCTATGAAAAAACGTTAACAACTCTCTTGGGGGGGACCAGAGAGCGTAACAAAACGCATTACACACACAATCTTTCAGCCGGTATGTGTGTGTGTGTGTGCAACTTTATTAGCCGTCTCCCTCGGCGGAGAGCGAGTGTGTGTGTCCTGGCGTGTGTTTCCCCTGTCAAAGTTATGAAAACCATAGGGGACCCCCACCTGGCAGGCCTTACTCCTACTCCGGCACCTCTCTGAAAGGTAAAATTAGTCTGGAGCTTAGATTTCCACACACAGATATTTCACCCGCAATATTAGGTTGCCAAAGGATCACGTTTTAGGTTGCCTTTAAATGGGTTTATTCAGTTGGGCATAAAATTATAACAATATATTGAAATAAGATATAAATTTAGAGAACTTTTTTATAGATAATCTACTTATGAAATCTCTGGTAAAAAAATGAATACTTCTTTAAAGAATAAATATATTTCTATACGATTTCCCCTTAAATATCAATCCGTTTATATGATTTTGACCTGATTTAATAACCAGCGCCTGCTGCTGCTCCTTGCCTTTTTCCAAACACAGACTTTCAATTATCCTGGAACTCGGCAACTCATTTGCGATGATAACTGCGGCCAAAGGCGGCACGGCGTGGCCATGCATAATACCCCACTCCAGCGAGAGATATATTCCATTTTCGGGCCTAGGTGGAATTTTTCTTTAATATTTTTGCAAATGATTCCGGGAAATCTCGGAGCGTTGTAGCACCTCGCCGGGGTCATTTAAATGCAGATTGCAATGAGCAGTCTGTCCACTTGAGAGCCTGGCATTTGCATAATGGCGGCGACACATTGCACCGGAACCGGAAACGGAAACCCGAAGCCGAGCCCGAGCTATCCGCCACCCTCGCAACAGGCAACAGCAGGGGCAAAGTGGCAAATCGTGGCAGTTGCAGGTGCTCGGTTCGTGTTTATGACTCCTTGAGATTTCCCGGGGTGTCGTCGTAGCTGTCGTCGGTGTCGTTGCCAAGCGGAAGCATCCCAGCATCTTCGCATCTTCGCATCCTTGCAGCCGATGGCCATCGGGCACTTCAAGGGTCCACTGCAGAAATGGACGCTTCTCATTTGAATGCAACTGCCATAAATATGCACTGAACGCACACAAGGATAAAGTCATTGTAATGCCTTCTCAAGGGTTGTAATGAAGGTCATGACAATTATTTGAGAAGAAATCTTAGACATTACTTTTTGTAGTGTAACTTGAACTCCTTAACAAAATCAGGATATGAAATATTTTCAAAAGAAATCTTCACGAATTTAATTTGAATCTTACCAATGGTTTTAATTACATTAAAAACACTGTAAATTTTGGTTTGCACATTTTTACAATTTAATTTTCATCATAGATGTACCATCATTTTTTTTCTCTCCACGCAAAGTTCAATTTTGGAATTTTCCAAAAATATTTTTACCTTGCAACTCCATGACCATGGTCCTGGTGGTCCTCTCTGCCTCCTCTGTTGGTGGGATGTTTATGTTGCCACAATGTGAGGCACGCATAGAGCTCTTCGACCCCAACAACCAAACACAACAAACATTCACACACATCGACACACACACGGCAAGGTGCAGCTGTGACTTTGGGTGGGGCAAAAAGGGGCAGTTGCAGTTGCCGATCTGGGGAGGCTGAAGGGCCCGGGGGGTGTCAACTGTTGTCAGTTGGTGTGGGGTGAAAAAGAGCTCGACAGCAGCTGGGGCAAGCTCATGGGGCACTTGTAAAAATATACCAGGATTTTTCCCAATATTTCTTAAATATTTAAGAATTTTTTTGTATAATTAACTAAAGGAATTACCGTTTTATTAATCAATTAATACAGCAATTTAAGGGTCTACGATTAATATTATATTTATATTTATATACATGGAGTTTCCTAATTGTTAAAGTCTTTTGAGACTTTAAAGATATACAACATTTTACCATTTAACTATTATCTAATAATATTTAATAGTTATACTTTATATAAAGTGTATTTTTTTATCGGTTTTATCTGTCTTTTTTAATGCTGAATTATTGTTATATTTAAGCCTCAAAATTTAATGAATAAATTAGAGTCTACAATTATTTTAAAGTTCCTTATCTGTAAATAATATTGAGGGTTATTTTTTATAAATAATACATATAAAAAATAAAAACGTTTTAAGTTTTATACTATAAAGATTGCTTAACCGAGCAAATAATTCCATTAAAATCTTATAAATAGTAAGAAACTCCACATAAAGCTCTAGCTTTTTTTCTTAAAATTAAATCTCTAAAAAATCAAATTTTGTTACACTTTTTTTTAAGTGTTGAAATCGTTTCCGGGTGAGCTTTTGTTGCTGGTGTGGCATAAATATCGTTGCGGTTGCACGTGAAAATTGCATTTGGCCAGCATTCGGCTGCTGCTCGGATAGTTCCACTCGAAGTGGAGTGTTTTTCGGGGGTGTGCAGGGTCTGGGCTGTGAGGTGTGTGTGTGCGCCCTTAACACGCTGTGCAAATTGTGGACTTAAATGTTTATAACGCACCACCAACCTTCAGCTCCGCCACCCAACCACCCACCCGGATCCTCTCTAGCATTTTCGGCGTTTGTTTATTAAGCTTTTCTGGCGGGGTTTCGGGGAAATAGAAAACGCAAAAAAAGGTGTTGAATGCCACTTGGTGGGGCTGCTTTTTATTGCCATCGCCCATGGCCCATCTAAGTGCAGCAGCTGTAAAATAAATATATATTTTTATTTTATCCCCCCCCAAGCCCTGGTCGTTTCTTTAGCTTTCATTTGTTGTAGTTGGGGCGAGGATATAAATTAAACGCATTAGAGTAGGAAACCACAGCGATTTTCCCTTACTTTTTATTTTTCGCTTCCTCCTTCAGCATTAATTCGCTTTTTCCAACCGACAAAGGCACTTAATGCTGCCTCTCTTTCTACGTGTCTATCCCCCTCTCCCTTTAGCTTTAGCTCGATCGCAATTGAAGCGTATACAAAATTTAAATAAGAAACAAATCGAAGTAATGGCCAAGTCCCAGCACCTAACTCTCCTTCCTCCTCAGATTTCTAGGTAGCAAATACCAAATACTCAAACGCTGTAAAAGGCAGCGAGCAAAAAAGCTGAGGGAAAAGGAGAATCCTGCCCGATGCTCTTCACATAATGAAAAAATAAAGGAAACCGAAAATCCATTGAAATGAAATTCATTGAAGCATTTTCCGGGCATGGCATGAAAAATAAAAGGTAAGGGGAATTAATGACACGATACTGTTGCTTATCAAACACGTTTTCACCTGTCGACAACATCATTGAAATTCAATTTAAAAGTTATGGCAAAAAGTGGTGGGAATTTAACAAAAAGTTGTTAAAGAAATGCTACTAAAAATATTTATAAAAAATATATGATGATATAATTTAAAAAAGGTATGTGGAAATTTGTTAAATACGAGCTTATAAATTTACATATTTTTGGTTGTGTAAAAATAATATTAAAAAATGTAATTGATTGCCATAAAATGAGTAAAAAATAAGAGATAATTGATTACATTTACAGAAATGTAAACAAAAATAAGTACTACAAATTGTGGTATAAAAAATGGGTATGTGGAAATAAATTTTATATTCATTTTAATATTGAGAATGTACGTAAAAAATACAATAAAAAAATATATAAAATACTTTTAATTAATCTCCCAAAATTAACTCCCAACCTACAGTAAGGTTGGGAATGATAATAAAAATATCTTTTCCATACTTCTGTATCCTGAGAAGTCGAAAATTATTTTTGTAATATTTAAAATACAGATTTTTATTGTGTGTGTGAAAATTTGAAATATAAGCTAATAAATTTACATATTTTCGGGTGTGTGAGAATGATATAAAAAAATGTAATTGATTGCCATAAAATAACTAAAAAATAACCGAGTACATTTACAGAAATTTAAATAAAAATAAGTAGTCAAAGTGTGTTATAAATATTCATTTTTGATATTGGAAATGTACGAAAAAATTATAATAAAAATATATATTAAATAATTTAAATTAATCTATCAAATGAAACTCCTAAGATACAGGTTGATAATGATAATAAATATATAATCTCCATATTTATGTTTTCTGAGATGTCATCAATGATTTTTGTGATACTTAAAATATAGATTTTTATTGCTATACCTTAATTCCAATATTCCAATATTAAATTCTTCTAAAAATTTTTAACCAATTAATTTTATTACTCTTACCAAAGTTCCCATTAATATTAAGCACTTTCACCTAAGGCGTAGGATCAAAACTATTTACTTTTATTGCATTTGTTGTAAACCAATAACCGATGGGTATTTAATATAAAAGAAAAGCTACAACATCGAAGGGGGAAATAAACCGACATTAATTTCGCTTTGGATCGGAGTGATTCGATATCGATGATGGCCCACGAGAGTCGTTCGCTCGGCTTCCATTTAAGCGGCGAAAGAGCTTAGGGCCAAGCTCTTAAATGGAATGACTAACCATCTTAATCACATCACAGACACACACAGAGGGAAGACACACCGAAGGATACGAGCAGGATACGGAGGAACTAAACGTTTGCGCCGGCATTTCGGCAGCTGTCAGTTGTTTGCCACTAAACGCTTACAGCCAGCCAGCAAATAAAGTGGGAGTACGCGAAAAATGTGGAAATTTTATATAATCAAATGGCAGCCAGAAACGGTTCTGTGGCCACGGACGGAACTTCTTACTCCTACAGTCCTACAGCCCTGCCCAATGGCTCTATGGCTTTTCCGCACTCCAGCCCGCCCATTGTTTGCCTTCGTTTTGTCTTGCACTTTGCATACAAAGTACCATTAACTACTGGCATCAGTTTTTCACACAACAGCAGCAGCACTTGATGGTTGGCGGTTTTTCCACAGATTTTCCTCGCTTTTGCTGGCCAGCTAAGTGAAAGGCAAGTTAGCCAAAGCCAAGTGCCAAGTGATTTGACCAGGAGAACTCCATTTGGTTTTAATGGGTTTTGGTTTAATGTTTACCTGATTTTTTTTCGGGAAATTTAATACAAGTTTGGGGTTTTACAAGACTTGCTAAATAATATTAAAATTAGAATTAAGGGTTAGTGCAATTAGAAGCTGAAATATGTTGAAGGCCAGGAATCAAACTCAAGTAAATATTATTCACACATAATTTTCAGGTATTAAATTTATTAAATTCAATTACTATTAAAATTATTCTCTTGTCTTTTTTTATCATCTCTAAAATATATTAAATTTTGTCTATCAGTTCGTGAAAGAATGATCTGACTTTATCTGGTGATTTCGTTGCCACACTAGTTGTCGTCGGTCCCGATTTGTTGTAGAAGGCAGTGAAGTATATGAACACTGCCAAAATGATCAGTATTAAGACGGCAAGAAGGATCAGAATGCACAGGCATTTAAAACCCAACCTGCAGCAGCTGCAGAGGGTAAAAAATAAACTGGACTCGCAAGTTATAAGTTCTAGGCCAATTAACTCACCAACAGGCACATTCTCCTATAAGACCCAAACACATTTTTTGTTGTTTTCACCAATTTTTCCCTTTATGCGTATATTTTAGTACAAAAACTTTTTTTAAAGAGAATTATGACTGGAAACGCATTGGGATACTTGGCCATATGCTCGGGGGTAAAATGACATCAATTTCGGATTATTACTTTCACAAAACAATTCGAATACTTTGGCCATAAAAGTGATAACCACACCTCTCTCCCCCTCTCCCGTTTCCTAAGCATATTTTGGCTTTCAAGCAAATTATATTTTATGCTACTTTCTTACGAAAATTCGTTCTTTTATTGCCCAGCAGTACGGGAACTTCGATTAGCCTAAGCCAGGCATAAGGGTTGCCTTCATACTCACCCCTCTGTCTCTTTGAATTGTCGTCGAGGGCCGCCGGAAAATTTACAGAAATAAAATAAAATGGAGAAAGAAAAGAAGAAAAACCTTCTCGAAGCAAAGAGAAATGTTCTTTCTGGCCGCATAATCGAAATGTATTTTGGCTTTTTATTGCACTGCCAAAGGTAAGTCTCTTTTGGCCAAGACAACGGGTGGGCGGCGTTGGCCGTGGAATGGCTGCCTGTGTGTGGGCCATGGCTTTTGTGCGGGGCGATAACAACATTTTAACGCCTTATGGTCCATTTAGGTAAAAGTGCCGATTACGCTCAGCTTAACCAGAAATTATGACCTCTGAGCCGGCTGGTTCAGCGTCGAGGAACTTTAACTCGAGTCAGTTTTGGTCCTTCCCTAACCAGAATCCTCAACCGAAATGGTAAGTTGCGGGTTAGGCGCTGATTAGGTGGCTGAATAATTTCTATAATTTTTACTATGGGTATTAACTGATTAAAGGTGTATTTTAATTAATTTTAAGTATATTTTATATTTATTTAACAGCAATAAAATAAGCTTAGACTTTGGAGTTCAGACTAAAAGCAAGCGCATGTTTCAGGTCGTCAAAATTGAATTGATAATAGAATAATTTTGTATTTCTATAGCAGTAAATGATTAAAATATTTAATTAAATATTTCTTATACCATTTCCTTTTTTTCTTTTTAAGTTTTAATATTAAAATGTCTATTTATTTGTATTTCCCCAACTTTAATCAATATCCCGAAGCCTTTTTCCACCAATATCCCTTATTATTTTCGCTTCTATAGTTTCTGAAATCAAAAAGAGCTACAGCTATATCCATCGACATCCGCTGGCTGCCGGGCAAACTTTAGCATCAATTACTTTGCTGGTCACGGATGTGCTTTATGTGGCAGCAACGAGGCGTATGCGCAATTTATTTGCATACGATGACCGGCATTGCGTAAAAATTAATGAAAGGCAATTAAATGCATTCGGAGAGAGGGCGGCCGTATAATAAAATGTAGGCCAGAAAAGCAAATAATAAAATGGAGCCCTTTCAAAAGTCATCATCATCTGGCCGACCGGCTCTCAACTGTCAACGGCAAATAAATATTATTGTAAATTTGCGAAATGCACAAAATATTGCCATTATAATCGAATGATTTCGTTTGCGTTACATTTGTAATTTAATGCTATTTGTTAGAGACATATTTATGCCTATGAAAATTGAATTCAATTTCCTTTTATTCTGCTTTATTTTTGTGTAGTTGTGGGCAACGTTTTTCTACGGTGTGTATGCGAGTGTGTGTTTATTTTTGCTGAAAGTTAAATTGAATTTGCTTTTTGGGGTGTTTTAGATTTCTTTGCAATCAATTGCCATGACAAATGTTTCTAGTTGTTGTTTCTGTTGTCGCTTCTACTTGCAGTTTGGCTTGGATTTGTCAAGACTTTATACTCTTTACTAGAAGTTGTAGGGGTTTTTGGAAAGATTGGGAAAATATATTACAAAATCTGTTTAAAAGGTTATCTTTTGAGATAGATTTTTAATATTTTTTTTTACAAATTTGCAAAGCGGAAAATAGAGCTAATATAAATTTATTAATGCATGACTTTCCTCCTTCTTTCTTTCTTAATATAAAAATAATGCTTGCTAAATATTTTAAATTAAATTCCGATTTTTATAATATTAATATCCCAAGAGAAAACTTTTTATATATCTTAGAGGTTCTAGCTTTAAATATATTAAACATTGACGCCTCATTCAATATGATTTTATTATATTTTAATTTAGTAATTAAAATCTTTACAAAAATTCAAGATATATTTTTATAACTAAAAATCCAGGGACCTAACCTCTCCCTTATCCAACTGACAGGATCACAGAGTAAACTGAAATTCGTTGCAAATCGTAATTGCTGTTGCCGGCTTCAGTTTTTATCCCCGGAAAATGGGGGGGAAAACAGTTGTTGTCCGTGGACAACTGTGCGCTGCTGCGTTGGGTATCTTGTGCATTATTGCGATTTTACACGCTGCTGCACTCGAAAATGAAACGGACAATAAGCTGCAGTCGGTGGGCGTGGCGGGCATTCCGGGGATCCTGGCCATCCTTTGCCCGGCCATCATTGCCACTGTCCGCCGCTAAAAGCTTTTTGATTATGAAAAATGTTCGAAACATATGCTCCAAATGACTGCGAAGCGTGCGAAGAAAGTTCCGAGCTGCCCTCGTTTCCGGTTACCGCCTTTCCTCTCCCGGCTTTTTGCAGTGCATCGTTGGGCGGACTATACCTAGGATATATATGTCCTACACGTACTCAAACATTGTGTAAGTAAGCATGTTTTATTTCGCTGCAGCTTTGTGCTCTTGTTTATTGTGGCTTTGCCACTGCCGTTTTTTTTTTACACAATAGTTGCCGCTCCGAGTGGACTTTGCTGGTGCGTTGTTAATGGTTGTGCCATTTTATTTTAAAATTAATAAAGTGGCCAAGCCAGGAGCAGCCAAGCCAGTGCAAATTGCAAAACAAACTTCCGTCTGCCGTTTGTTCTTTGGACTGCAGCTAACTTTCAGCGAAGCGTTCTAGTTTCAAATGAGTTTTTAATAAATGCTCTGATTTATGGGTATTTGCACTGCACGGGGGTAAGGGGGAGTGGGAAATGTTTGAGCAAAGCTTGAAGAAAATTTAAGATTTAATTTAAAATTTAAAGGTATTTTGTCCTGAAGTTTTTAAGGATTTATTTTATGGGATCAGTTATAACGTTAATAATACTTTAAATTGTTTGAAAAATTGTGTAATGGATTATGAAATATTAGTGCCAAGTATGGTTTATTTTTTTAACTGCTTCTAGCAATAAGAATTAAATAATTTCTGACATTTTGCAGATATTCTAGATATTAAATTTACAAAAAAAAATTGTGCATAAATTATTAATACTAACGTTAACGATACTTTAAAATTTATGAAAAATAAATTTGGTATTTTAAGTAAAGGAATATTACAATGTGTGTCAAGTATTGTTTATTTAATATAACCGCTTTACAAAATAAAAATGATTTTATTTCTTATCATTTTCAATATTCTCTAGATCTTATACTTACAAAAATAATTGTTTCTTTGAGGAACAAAATCTTTTAAATTTTTAAAAATTAAATCCTTTAATTTTGTAAATGCTAAAAGGATGTTATTTAATTTTTATTAAAGGAAATCGGATATTATGTGTTTTAATTTTTTCACCTTGCATCTTCAATATTTCCTAGAAGTTTCCCTTTAGTCGTCGACCACACACAGGGTTCCCCTCTAATGATTTGCCCTGATTTCCCCCACATGCTGAGCCCTCTGGTTGACAGACTGACTCATCATCACCGAAAACACTTCCCACTTAGTGGGCAATTAGGTAGCCAAGAGAGAAGGAGAGCCATGGTGCTGGGAAAGATCACTGTAAATCCACGAAAAACACTTCCCGATGCGTTGGCCATCGTGGCCGTTCTATGGTTTACCCCGAAAAGTGCATTAGCCTTTGTCTAGGCGGAGGACCAACTCGGAGATGTGTGTTCTATGGGGCACAGACACGTAACCGTAGATGCAGCAGCAGCACAATTACAAATAGACGCATGTTGCCGGAACGCACAAGATACTATTTGTTTTTTCCTTTCGTATTTTTAGCAGCCAACGCAGAGCAGAAAGAGATGGGAATAGTGGAGAGCAAAAAGGACGGGGGAACCGAGCGATCGTTTTATGATATTTTTAAACGATATAAACGCTGCTGCTGCTGATGCTGCGTCTGCTGCTGCCTCCGCCGAGGAGTCAAGTGCACTGAGTGCTCCGCTCCGCTCCGCATTGGCATCAAGCGATCAAGTGTCCGGGGGCAGGCAGTCGCCACAAACATCGGACCAAATGAAGCCATTAGCCGGCGCGGAGTTGTGGCCCAAATATAGAAACGCACACAAACTCATTTGGTCGGGAGTTCGTGTTGGCCCCAACTCCCGGATCACCCGACTCCGGATCTCGAGTTTCATGGATCTCCCAGAACGATATCTATTTTTTATTTGTGCCTTATTTGTTTGCCTATTTATTAAGTTTTTTAAAGGAATAAGATTGAAGAACGAGTTGGTAAAATACCAAAGAGTTCAAATAATTAAATATTAATTTTAATAAATTAATATATTTATTTCTGCACCTGATCACTCTAACTCAAAGAAAGTTAGGCTTAGGAAAAGCCTATTTTTACTTCAGAATATAATATTTTAAATTCAAAATATTAATTAAAATTACCTTTTTAAAACGAAATATAATTTTATCTGCATTTCAGCAGTCTTCGCGGTCAATTACTACTCTCATAGGCTTAGTACATGTGTCCCATTCGCATTTCCACACAAAATGTTGCAAAAGTTCCAAGTGTGTCTTTATGGCTTGGGGATTCCCGTCACGATTTAGCATTTTTCATCAGCTCAGCGATTTTCATGTCACGTTTTCGCTGACAAAGTTTTGTCCTCCTTAACCTTTTCGCCTTTCCCTCAAAACTTGCGCTTATCCTGGGCGCGAACTTTCCGCGTCTTCTGCGGCCATATAACTTTATATATATATATATATATATACGTATTTATGTAGGTATAATTCCCGTATTTGGCAAGAACATCTTGCATGCAGTTTGTTTGTTCGCCTCTGCAAAGTTTGCCAGCTTGATGTTTAATTGTTATTTTGTGTCCCTCAACTTAAGGATGTCTGATTTCATTCCGAACTTGTTCTCCAAAAAGTTGTTGGCTGTCTGAACGGCATAACTTCGGATCAGATTGAGCGCGGGCCCTTAAGAGAGTTTAAACTTGCACCACAATTTGGTGAAGTTTATATAATTCTTTGAATTTAAGTTAAGTTTAGAAAGGGATATAAGCTTAAAATATAAATAAAATAAATAATCAAGTTAAACTAATAAATCAGAATGAAAATATGAGTCCAATATTTTTAATTCGTTATAAATGTATATTGTTGTTTTGATATTATTTTATTTATTTTTTTGGTTGGTAATAATAGCATTTTTTTTAGCAAATATGTTTTGTTGTTGAAACTGAATCTCTGTGTGGGATGCTGTTTGCTATGTTTTTTCCTAAGTTTTCTATTTGTGTTTGGCTGACAAATTGTTTACGATAATGATTTTAAATACTAATATTTGAGACTATTTGATCAAAGGCTTTTTCATTAAATTTAAAATATATTTTATGTAATTTAAAAGTTTATTCTTTTCAAGTATTTGCTGCAGTAATAAAGAAAATCCTTTAAGTAATTACTAAATCTATCTACCAAATATTTTAAAATATTGCTTTCAAAGTAATTCAGTTTAAAGTTCAACAAATTCTTTCCCATAACCCAAAATATAGCAATGCATTGAAGTATAGTACTTTTGGGAAAAGTAATATTTAAAAAATATTTATAGTACTTTTCTGAATATTAGTATTTAACAAATATTTCATCAGAAAAGTATGAATAATAATAATGCTCTAGGTCCGTGTAAAATCCAGATACTTTTTGTATCTGTATCTCCCTGTAGCCATCCGTGTGTCTCTTGTTTAGTCATCCGCATTTTCATATTAATTCCCGTTTATGTGTGGGTGAGTGCTTAACTAGCAGCTTCCCAACTGCACACATATACAGCGCCAGTGAACCGCACACAGACGCATTGGCACACTACTGAAATTTAGATGTATCCACTTGCGAGCGATTTGAAAGCGTTATTTATTTGTGGCACCAGCGACCATATTTCAAATGCACACCGCACCACCGCAACGCGCCGCACCACCGAACGCCAGCTCACAGATGCCGTCGCGTCACCGGCAAAGGCACCGCCATCGAAATCGCCATCGCATTCGCCATCGTATTCGCCATAGCCATCACCATCACCATCACCGCCATCACCATCACCATCACCGCCATTGCCGAGTTGAAAAGTCGACAAAAATACACGCAGACAGGCACACACACAGATACCAACTATACAGTCACACGTCCAAGTATATAGGGAAAGAGGAAAATTTTAGGGAAAAGCTCAAGTAGACGAATAATGAATGCCCTTAAATGAGGAGCACTTGAATGGTTAGTGGAAGTAGATAGGCATAATAACCATAAATTTGTAAAGTATTTAAAATTTAATTCAAAATCCTTTTCTTATATAAAAAAGAGAATATAAAATAATAAATAAACCTTTATCAGAGGTTTAATTATTGATAAAAATAAATAAAGTCTAATATTAATAATTTTTTTAAAAACCTTTATCGGAGGTTAAATCATTGACAGCATCTTATAAATTTGTAAAAATAAAGAAAAGTTTTATTATCTAAATAAGTAAATAATTTTAGCTTTCCAATTCATTGAAAAATTATCTAAACTTTGATATATTTTTAAATACTTTAAAATTGATTAAAAACTTAAGTAAAATCTCAAAATTTAATCTTTTTGGGGATAGCATTTTAGCACTCCCTAAATTATTTAAAAAATAACTTAAACAAAGAGTAAGCTTTATGTTTTTATTCATAAATATACCCCTTTATTTTCCAAAGATTTGATATAAGGTTTAAAAATGTTGCAGAAGAATTTTTAAAAAATTCCTAACAGCATTTTTAGAGGGTACTCTATCCCTTAAATCTCCAGTTGCCGCAACTTTTTCGCACTCCCTGCTGTTTGTTGCTTTGCTATTGTTGTACAGGAGCTCCTATTTTCCTATTTTTATTTTTTTAATATTCTTTTTCTTTTTTTTTTGTGCCATGTTTTTGTTTTTAGAACTTAGCGTGTGTGTCGCACAAAGGTGCACTAACTGTGTGTGTCTCATATCACACGCTTGCAACGCTGCTGTTAGCTCTTGATATTTGGCTCAGACCATGCCACGCCCCCCACTGACGGTGCCGCCAACACCGCCGCCCTTTTGCCCGGCGTTGTTGTAGTAAATTTATGCGCTTTCATTTTATGAAAAACTTTTGCAATAATTTCTCAAAACGTTTTTGTGGTGAATTGAAATGGGAGAAAAACATTTTGCGGATGGCGACTAAAAACTTGAGAAAAACCTTGCACCCGCACACACACACTCGCACACACATGCACACACACATGTGAAAGGAAACTAATACTTTTGCAGGCCGACGTTATTTCTTACTCACCAACGGCACTGGGGGAAAAAATCGGGAAAAATTAAGGGATAAGCTTTATTTGTATTTAATATTTTAATATAATATTTTCATAAACAAGTTTTTTTAGGTGAGTGAGTTTGTTTTTAAAATATATAAAAAATTATTTAATCAAAACAATGATTTGCCAATGTTTTAAAATAATATTTTCATTAAAAAGATTCTTTTGAAAAAAAGTAGAGTGAGCTTTTTATTTTAAATAAAACTCTTAATAAAATGTAAATATTTATGTCAAAAATTGTGTAAATAAAAAGCTGTAAGCAAGCAAAAATATTATTTCATATTTAATATTATTTTAAAAATGTACATTATTATTTTTGTCACTGCGAAACCATTCCAAAAATATAATAATAATTTCTAACAAAAATAATCCTACTGCTTTATTCCTTATTTCATACTTTTTTGTAAAACTTTTAAAATAATATAAATGTTTTCTTTTAAAATCCTTAAAATATTGCGCAGTAAACTGTTTTGTTCTCTGTATTCTTTAACACAAAATAATTTTTTTGTTTTGTGCATTCAGTGCCACGCCCACCGGGAGTTAAACGCCTCCAGGCGAAATGACGTTTACTACGCCTGCCAGCGAAAAAGTTTTCGCATCTTTTGCCTCGGGTTTTTGGGGTGTGCGATAGCGCGAGATCAGAAATCAGGAACAGGAGCAGGAGCAGGAGGAGGTGGAGAAGGAGGGGTCGAGGCTCTGGGTCTTGGCCAAACTTTAATGAAAAGTTTTGTTAAAAACTTTTGCGCGCTGGAAATTTCAACGCTTGAGTGGGCCAGGAAGCGGACCTGGGGGGCAGTCGCCGGCGGCAGCAGTGGCAGCAGTAGCAGCGGCTGACATTAGATTGTTTTTGGCCAAAAGTCAGTTCCATTCGGTTTTTAGCCAAAAAGGAAAACAAACCGGGCGGCGAACGGTATCAATTTTGTTATTGCAGTTGCCGGCACTTTCGACGTGCACTCTGAAATTATTTACCTGAATAAACATTTGGTATTTTAATTACGCATCTCTGGTGGGGAACCCGTGGGGTGGGGCAGGTGCCACATAATTGAATTAACACACAATTTACGCTACATTGCGCAAACTTTGCCTGTCAGTGGATCTCTCTCTCTCTCTCGTTCTCTGCCTTTCCCCGATTTTCCTCTCTATTTCTCTATGTACATATATTATGGGTGTGTGCGGGAAAGGAAAGGTGTTCTCAGGTGTTTTCAGTTGGGTCAGGTGGTTCCAGGTGGTTTTGAAGCCTTTCCTCGTATTTCAGAATCCTTATGGAAGGAATTCTTCTTTTGGGGGATTTTTTTGTTTGCACTTCTAAATTATGTCTTGGCAAGTTTTTGGTAAATCTTTCAAGTTGCCTGAAGTATGTTTCTGTAAAGTTTACCTTTAGTTTTTTTTTGTATTGAAACTTAATTGTTGAGAGTGATTTTTTGCTAGTGATTGATATTGATTAAAAGTTGTTATTGAAAATAAAGAAATTTATTAATTGATTTTGAATCCTTATCTTATCACCTTCATTATATTTTTGTATATTTTTAAGATACAAACTTAAATCATTTTATTTTAAGCTATTATTTGCCTTAGCTGGCTCTTTAAGATGGTGATTCTTTCTAGAGTTTAATAAATAATTTGAAATAATTTTTATTGATTTACAGGGAGCTCTTATTAAACCATTAAAATCAATCTTAAAGTACGTCTTTAGATTAATTCCACAAAGTAATCTGATACTCAGTCAATTTTGATCTTTTACACAAATTAAGCTATTTGATGAGGTCTAATTCACTAATTGGTATTTTCCACTCAAATATAACTTTAACATGTGCTAAATGGGAGGTTCAATTTGGGAAATCGGGCGATTTATGTTCGCGGGTCAACAGATTGAAAATTGATATTGCTGCCGCTCTGCCGGCTTCTGCATTTCCTTGGGCCTGATTTACGATTTGTATCTGCAGACTTTGCCTTATTTTCTTTTTTTTTGTGAAATGGCTCGTAAATACATCGAAAACGCCGCCACTTGAGTTCATTCATATCCCGTCCAGACATGGGTCCATGCAATAATACGAGATATATGTGCAATACACTACAAAAAGTAAGGGGAAAATATCTAAAACATAAACAAATTATAAAAAAATATTATTTTTATTATTCTTATATAAATAATAATTATATTAAAAAGTTAAACGATTAAAGACCTAATTATGGTTTTTATAAACTTTTTTAAAATTATTAAACTATATTAATATTTATATTGATAAAAAGTCTAAAAATGTAACCCCCGGAAATCCATTTATTTTTTAAAAAGGAGCCCATTAAATAAACCTCCTATAAATACAAGATTATATTCCTCATAATTTTTATTACATTTAGCTTTACATTTACTTTCAGTGCATGTACTGAGCATTGCCTATAAGACCAAACTCCCCTTACATACATATGTACCCATGGGCATGTTGTACATGTGTCTGCTCGCCGGTCCTGACTTCCACGTAATTGCGAGCCCAGCATCTCATCCGCCATCCACATGTGGCTGGCTCATCTCCGGCCTCTGGAAGGGAGACGATGAAGTAAAGTAGGTAGACTGGGCCAAGTCCAGGTCTACTGCTCTTCTGGAGGAGTGTCCTACATGTGTAAGTCGTTACAAGAAGGAGCAGCAGAAGATGAGAGAACTATATGAGTCTTTTAAATCCTAGGAAATTTTGATCTTTTATATTTACATATATTTAATTGAGTTTTTATTAAAAATTATATAAAATATTTTATTAAATATAAATTTCGTAATATGTAATAATTTACATTTTATAATTGAGACTAACATTAAATATTATTGAATTTTTAAAGACTCTGCTAGCATTTAGATAATCAATTTAAATTCTTAACAGTATTTTCAGCACTCCGTTTATTTAATCGAAATCTATTTAAGCAATTGAAAACCAATAAATAGATTTTCACATGGTTTAAAATAAAGCCATTTAAATACTCCACTTTTCGCAAAACACTTCGATTTAAGGACTAGCAGCTCGAATTTCTAAATCTTAAAGCTTTCACGCAGCTTATCTCTTGTCTTCGAATCGTAAATTCACTGAAAACGTTTGTCACGTTTCGCACATAAAAGGATTTCAATTTTCCAATGTGACAAAAAGGCATTTGCATACGGCAGCGAACGTAGCAAATAAAATCAAATTTTATTTAGGACTAAAAAAAATATAGGATAAAAAATAAGAGAACGACGGGAATCCAACAAAGCAAAAGAAAAAATATATTGCCAGCTGTTATTTTGGCTTTGGGCTTTTGTTTCTCGCCATTTTTATTAACCATAAAATAAATTAAATCAATTCG
This sequence comes from Drosophila watanabei, assembly GCA_008042575.1. Taxonomy (NCBI): domain Eukaryota; kingdom Metazoa; phylum Arthropoda; class Insecta; order Diptera; family Drosophilidae; genus Drosophila; species Drosophila watanabei. Next base: position 39,338 of record VNJS01003345.1, on the reverse strand, counting down.
GGAATTTAATTGCCATCGTAAAAAGAAATAACTTTCCAATGTCAAAGGGAAATGCGAAACTTTCTCAGCCAGTAAAATATATTTCAAGTCAAATGAATATAAATGTGTTGACCTTATTTAGGGTAAAGGAATAAATATAGATTTTAATAAAAATAAATTTATATAAATGAAAGTTATTACTGAAAGGAAGTTTAAGATTTCTTTGGTATTTATTAAGATACAAGTGCAAGAGGCGACTAAAATGCATAAAGAAAAAGTTTACTTAGGTCAAGGCAGCGTAAGGAAAATATTTTTAATTAGTCGTCCATGCAAATTCACATTTTTTAATTATTAATTTTATATAAACCTTTCCTTTTAGGATTTTAAGCCGCATGCTTGACATTCGAATTCTCATGAGTTTTATGTTCTTGTTGATGCCATTTTAAATTAAATTAAATACTGCCTAGTCAAGAATTACACAATAAAATCGCCTTTATGTAAAGGTATTTTATATCTTATCTCCCTTTCTATTGGGACATTTAAGGCGCCTGGCCAATATTTTAATTTCCTGGCTGTTTGTGGCCATTTGTGGCTGTTTATTTTACGACCATCAGTTGTCAAGTGCATTGCTTTGTATCCCCAAGAATCTAGAAATGTTTGCGATCATAAAATTTGTATCCAAGTATGAGTTTTTACTGTCGATTCTTGAGGGAAAAGACGTATCTGAACCAGTACTTGTATCTGTATCCGTATCTGCATAAGTGGCATGTCTGTCTGCATGTGTGGGTACTTCTTAACGAGATTTATTTGTAGACAACAGTTGGTGGCTATGTTTTTATGGCACAACAGCCACAGAAATTCATCAAGCAAACGACAAGCTCTCCCTTCCATCCTGGGAGATGCACAGATACACCATAGAGTGTTGGGCCGGCCAAAAATACATTTCATATATACAAACGTGGCAGGGAGACGTAACACCAAAGATGATAAAAAAGTACGTACATTATCTACCAGAATCTGAATCAGAAACGGCATCACAATCAAGAGAAGACAACGCAAAAAATTAAATTGCATTTGTGTGTTCCGAATGGAGAGGCCATGTCCTTTTTCTCTTCAGTTCCCCTTACCCTCCTTGATCCCGGCAAATGTATCTATGGGATGCATCTATTATGCGTGTGCATCTGTGTGTGTTAGTTAAGCCCTACATTTGCACATTAAAAGGCGAACTGTGTTCGCTTTCGGAGCGTTTTGTGCAGTTTGGCGCACAAAATTGCAAAGTTCCTAAGCCCTTAAAAGGTCTGTTTAAGGAAGCTCTCGTATATACTATTTGCGTGTGTCAAGCCATGGCCCAGAGTCAGACGAAAGCCATGTACATATCCTTAATATTTGGGGTTTTATTTGAGACAGCAAGGAAGGACCTTTCACAGTTGTTTTTTTTGGGTCAAATTTATTTTGAACTTAGCTTTTTTATTAATGCAAAGAACTTTCAAGGAAGATCCGTATGCTAGAAAGGTACATTAATAATTTATAGCGTTTATATTTTGTATATTTTAAAATCTATAATATAATATAATATAACTTAATATAATATAATATAATAAATATTTATGTATAATAATATAATTTAATAATAAACATTTTCATTTTCAAGCCTTATTAAATGTTAAATAGTTGAATCAAATATTTCACCAAAGAAATACATTTAAACCTCACATTTTGGCTAATTTCTTTTTAATATAAATTTTCCTTTAAAAATATGGAATTAAAAATCAATAATAAACGAGTTTTAATCTTTCGGAATTAATAAAAATAATACAAATTAATAAATTAAGGCACTGAATTTTTTTTATTTATTTTTGACTATAGTCTTCAAAGGATCTAATAATATGAATGGAAGAAATTTTAGTTTATTGAAAAACAAGCTTTATACTTTTTGCTTTATATTGCCCTGAAAAATATACTTTAGATTACATAAAGTACGAGTTTTAAGCTTTGATTTAATTTTATTTAAATAATTCATAAACACACATATTTTTGTTAAATATATATTACAACTAGTCTTAAATGAAAATATTTAAAAACCAAAAAAATTTCCCAAGGATTACATTTCACTCCACCCACAAAAATCTTGCTCCATTTTCGTTCATTACAAACAGCCGATGAAAACGCCCAAAAAAAATGTTCAATTGATCTCCCATCCATGAAATCGATCTCCGACGATCGGCCAACGTATTTTCCACCAAGAAAAAAAAAAAAAAATAAGAAAATAAACCCATTAACAAAGACCAGAACTGTTTGCTCGCATCTTCCACTTGGCTGCTGGAAAGCTGCCAAATTGTGTATATATGCCGTATAGAAAGTAATTAAGCAATTTTAACTCGTTTTGACATTTCCAAAAATATGTCAACGAGTTGAGAGAGAGAGTGCGAAAAACATTAAAAAAAATATCCGCAGCAAAGAAATGGCAAACCGATGCCGAGCAATGGCATTTGCCGGGCTCCCAGTGGCCAGTTGCCAGTTGCCAGTTGTCAGTTGCCAGGAGGTGCCTCTTCTTTTTCGGCTTACCCAAAAATACATAAGTTCAATTGCCAAAAAGCCGAAACGTAATGGCAGAATGTGTGTTTATTTTTATGCCGGCAGAGATGCCATCTAGCCAGCATCAGTTCGACGATCGGGCGGCCTTCCGTATGGCTGTATATACGGAATATAGCCAGGTCTAAGTATAGCCAATGCCCGATCTCGCCGCGAGTTATGCGCCTGCGCTGGCGGCGATCTTTTTGAATCATCGGATCATCATCGCCGAGCAGAGACAACTATGTACCAGAGAAGAACCAACTATGTACCCAGCTACATGGCCTTATATATGGCGGCAAGACAAGAAGACGAGACAAAGCTATAAATATGTATATAACGAAAGTTCCTCAATCCGATCCGGTACAGCCAAGCAGTTGAAACACACGAGAACAAAACAGAAATATAAGAAAAAAAAATTGAGAAACTGAAATAAAAATAAAAATAAAAATACGATGAACGCTAACGAAGCGGGCCGGGGCCGAGCAGCGCCCAGAATTAATTTGAGAATATTTTTTGCATCCTTTAGTGCATTACCGATTCTGTTGTCGACCCGTTCAGATCGTCTTTAGTCCGGCCCATCCCAGGCGTATTGTTTATATCCACCACAACCATTGCTCCATAATAACTCTCAGAAAGTCCAGAGAATCTCGCGTGGTGCATTTTTGAAAACTACAAAATCCTGGACAAAGTTTCCCCAAAAAGAATGCTAAAAGAAATAATAGTTAAACCGCTTGGAGAATATCATACAAAGTCCATAAATAAATTGTGCCTAGTGATCCTGCCGAAATATCGAGTTTAAAAGTTATCGCCGAACTTTCAGTTCCTCCGAGATGCTGCCCAGACTTCTTCTTTGCTATTTATGGAGAACATCGGCAAAGAGCTATAAATATAACCCATCCCAACGGAAACCGAACCGAAGATTCTTAAATCGCTCCCTGGCCAGAATGTGAGTGTGCGCTTGTCGGTGAGAGTGTGTCTGGCATCGAATGAATAATACTCACTTGCTCATCGCTATTTTCGTGTTGCGGAAATCTGTATATAATGCGTACACTTATATACACCGCTCTATATAAGTACAATTACAGGGGCTGAGTAAACTTCTTCTAGATAAACGAAAAAATACACGCATTTTTTTACAGTTTTACTTTGAAAACTAAAAGTAATCCGTAAGGAATTTGCCGAATAATTGATTGAATCTGTGATAAAAATTGTAAAATAAGCGAAAGTTATATAACGAGTGTGTTTAAAAAAAAAAACTGACCTGAAAAGGATAATGTCAGGAAATATAGTTCTAAATCAAAAAGTATTGCAATTTAAATTTTTATTTAATTTTATCTTGATTTAAAATCCTTTACTTAAAGTATTTTATTTTCAAAAGGATAACTATTAATATCCTTTATCTTTATTGTGCACAACTCTTTTTGTTTGTGTTTAAACAAATGTATTTATTTTCATGTCACTATCTGCCTGCGATCAGTATCCTGAATTACCTGACATAATTATTTTTAACATTAACGTTGAGCCACTCAATGCACAATCGGCTGAACCTTTTGAACATTAACGATTCTACCAACAGCTCGTTAATTAATTTCAATTAAAAATATGTTGCATTAATGGCTTAAATAGCATTTAAATAATTAGTTACACGACACACAATCGTCTGATTTTGTGGGACACATTCAACCCCACCTTTCGAATTATTATTATAATTCAATGAAAGTGCATAAAAAAATGGCGGATAGTGCATTAAAAACAAGCATTAAACGCAAAAACACAAAGGCCGCACGGCAAATTGCTAATTAAAATGCACGATTGTGGACCGCGCTGCGTTTGCCATTCGGCCTGACACGTTGACAATTTTCATTACAATTCGATTAAGTTTCGTTGTACGGTGAATTGATAATTGCAGAAAATAATTCAACAAATGACAGTCGCATTAATGCGAATTTTATGGCATTTTTTCTTGATTGATTTGTATTCAGTTTCTTGATTTTTCTGGGGAATTTTAAAATGAAATTAGTGAATGGGGGTTGAAGAAAATCTTTAATGAACTAGAAATATTTGAATTGAAATATAGAAATTATTTTTGTAATCAAATTTAAAATAATAAAATGTTTATTAAATTTAATTTAGGGATGTAAAATATAGTAGTCATTCTTTAGGTCACATAAATACTACAGAAAAACATTTTACAAGCTTAAATCACAAAAACAATATACAGAGATATTTATTGAAATTCATTTATTGCATAAAAATATAAATTTAAAATATTTTGAAATTTTTGTAGATGTAACTTTAAATATTATAAATTCCCATTACCTCCTGGACATTATAAACTTTTGTCAAATTCAATCTATAAACTGATATGTACTATTTATACCAATTTAAGATTAAACTAAAGGAAATACTTAGTTTTTAAATATATAATTATATAGTTTATAAAACAAAAAAGGCCCTGAAAATATAGTTTCAAGTATTTAAACTTTACTTATCCATTAGCAAACATTATTATTAACTCCCCACAAATTTATCTTTACAAATTAAAGTAAATATTCTAAAAATGTATAATTTAAAATCCTGCAACAACAGAAATACCCAGTAATTACTCTACAAACTATTATCCACTTTTAGCCAGCCATATGGACTTTATAAACATTTGACAAACTTTTACTATATGTACGCCCTGTGATATCTGCTGTAAAAACACGCTGGCACACATGGACGCCTTGCCAGAGACCGAGAGCGAGAGCGGTACACTTAAGGCGGCCTGGGAAACGCCTGCAATCCGCTTTGCAGATTGCATCCATGTGCCCGGCTTGACTCTGCGGCTCGGCTCACACACATCCTGCCCATCGTGGGCCCAACTCAGCGTGGGTATTGCCGCTCCGGCTGCTTCAAGTAGGTAAAACGCGGACTGAGACGAGAACACACTCGCAGGAACATATGTGCGCCCGGGGTCTGGGCTTGAGCTGACCCTGCCTTCATGTGTGGGTCCCCGATTTAATTTTAGGCACCTATATAAACGCGTGTTTACGCTGCAGCCAGAACACAGTCGCCGTCTTCAGGTCGCGTCGATCGGTTCTCGCGCAGGATCGTCTCCGAAATCCACCGCAGAAACTGCAGTTTGTGAGCTAGTCGGATTTTGTTCTACTTCCGCGGAATGTGACAAGTCAAAAAGTACAAAAATTTATAAGTTGAGGTCTGGAAAAAAAATCGTTTAAGGGTAGCTCCCTCCCTCTGTCAAGGGATGAGGATTTGGGGGTCCCGAGAGCTGGCCATGTGGCGCAAAATATGCGCATAAAAAAGTCAAACAAAAAGGCGCAATTTTATTACGGCCAACCCACACACACAACAAAACACAACACAACAAAATAAAAAATATAAAAACAAAAAAAAGAGAGAAAACAAAATACAACAAAAATAAAAAGCAGCAAAAAGTTTATGAATTTTTTGTGCAGGCGCGTGAAAGATGCAAAACAAAAAAGAGCTGAAAACAAAAAGTCCCAGAAAAGGAATAACAACAACCAAAACAGATACCACGGATCCGAAAGTACGAGTTGTATCTGCAAAAAAAAGGGGGGACTTTGTGGGGACTCAGAGGCGGCGGCCGGGGCTGCCCCGTCACATATAAACACACTTCAGTGCGCTTAAAAATTGCTTTATTGCAGTCGGACTATAAAAACGCACGGCAGCGAGCAGCGAACACACCGCCGCATAACAAAAAACAAAAAGTACGAGAGTAAAAATGTAAACTCTTAAACGGAAAACAGGAAAATTTGCATGCCACAAAAATAAGCATAAGGATTTGCTTCTCACAAAGTAACAACCAAACAGTAAAAAAGCAAGCAAAGGACCAAACCCTGTAAAAAGGAAAGGAATTGCCCAAAATGCAGCCACAAAAGACTGTGGAAAATGTTTTGCAGTTTCGCAACTTTTCCCCCTTTCCATTCCTATTTTCCAGAGAATTGCAGCTTGCAATTACCGTCAGCCGTTGTCATTATTCAGCAGATTATGGCTCTACTTATTCCGGAGCATCATTGGGTAAGTTAGACGTCCGGACAAAGTGTCCAAGTGAGTGGCACTAAAAGTTAGCTGGCAGCGAAAAGTAAACCACTAAAATAACTCATTCGAGGCCTTTGAGAGTTCCATGCTTCCTTGCATTCAATAGTAAATATTCAAGCATATGGAATGTAAAGAAGTATGGAGCGAAATCTGGCCAGACATCGAAGTTTAACAGTGGAAAATAAGTGTCGGAGCGTAAATATAACTTAAGAAGAGCTAGAAAATTATAAAAAAAAAAAAAATTCAAATATAATCTAAAATGATTTCAAGAAGCAAAATTTGGTAACGTAAAAATAATAATTAACATTTGTTTCTAAAAATTATATAAAATATATAAAACATAACCTAAGAAGCGAAATTTGATAAAACAAATCCAATTTAATTTTTTACATTGCTTTTCTATCTGTTCAAATGAATTTAATATTATGAAAAATTGTTTATAGAATGCATGACCCTTATTTCATTGCCTCTTTTTATCTCTTAAAAGCTAAAACTGCCAAAAAATCATTACAAAATAATATTTGATTCATAGAAACCAGATTCCCTGATAACTTTCCGCTATTCCCAAAAATATCCACTAAACTCACCACCCACCAGCAGGGCATGAAATTACACTCAAAGCCCACGGAATTTATTTAATATCTCTTAAACATTCACTCTCAAATTCACAAACATTAAAACCAAAACCACACAACAGAAAAAAAAAATAAAGAAATAAATATTAAAAATGAAAAATGAAAAACAATTTAAATACTTCTCTGCTGAAATATGCAAGTGAGTCATTTTAAAAATAGCGTATACGTAAGCAGCTCCAAGCGGCAACAAACATTTGAGATATTTCGAAAAATACAAAATATTTTCGTACATTTGAAGAGCAAACACATACTCTCACGCACATATAGATATATATATATAAATTGTATAGTTTTACAGTTGTATGCGATGCTGTGTAATGGGAGGGATCGCATTTCGCTTTTTTGTGTCCGATGGTGTTTAAAAATAAATTCGTATTTGATTCCGCGAGGGGCTTGTGGTGGGGCAGTTCTGGACCTGGACCGGGTATTATATAACCCACAGAGCCAACTAAGCACCGTTGCGGAGCTGTAAGCCCCTCCTAGAACATGTGGATTCATGTGCGCCAAAGTGGATTTACCAACTTGAAATTATCGCCGAGCATGCGGCGCCATCCAGCGAGCTGCAGCAGCGTCAGCGGCGGCGGTGGCTATAACTTAATGCAATTAATATGCAAAATCGTGACACTCACTCGCACACACACATATACATATAGTTACTGGGAAACTCCGGCAAAGACGTCGACGTGCACAGCATGTGCGGAACGATGCACTCCCGGTCTCCTCTCCCGGCATATGGCATCCACATTTCCCCTCTTTCCCTTCCCATTTTCCCATTTGCGCCCCGCACTTTCTCCGGAGCGCATTAAGAGGAAAAGCACAGCGGCAAAGGCAAAGGCAAAGTGCGCTAAATTGATGAGCGTCACGTGCGTTTTGCTCACCCGCCCTTCTGGCCCCGCCCACAGCCGAACGCCCCTCGCACCGGTGTCATTCGACGTGAGGAGGCGTGGCCGGTGTCAGTGATGATCGGGCTAATGAATTGGCGGCTTCGGATATGGGTAGTAAAGTGGAGTATTTCTTTTCAGAAGAATATAAAATAATAATAAGGAATTTAATAAATTAATTAATATATTTATGTATAAATTTAAAATAATAATCAACGGAATTTTATGCTTGAATAAATACATTTATTTTAAGCTTAAATTAAATAAAATATTAAAAATGGTTAAGAAAAATATAGTATAATACAGAAAATCTATTAACGAGATACTTGATCATTAAATAGCCGGTTATCTTAAAAAAGCATTGCATACTTTTTGATGGCCCAACATATGTGATGTTAAAGGATAAATGAAAAGGTTGAAGGAAATTTACGGAGTTTAAATTTAAGTAAATTTAAATAAACTTAAATAAATATAGGAGTTAAAATTGTTAAATATAAACTAAATTGATCGAATTTGACTTAAAATAAATTTAAATAAATATGGGAGTAAAATATGTTAAATATAAATAAAATACTAAAAAGTCATTATGAAAATATTGTAATTTAAATATAAATAAAAACTTAAAAAATTATTAGGAAGTTCTTTGAAATATAACGATTTGACTTTTATTATAATAGTTGGATAGTCCCTGTATTTTATATTAAGACCTTAGAGTTCAGAAACATCGAATGAAGTACCTGCTATCTGCAAATTTAATGTTTTTAATAATATTTTAAGCTAAGAAAAAAATCCCTTTTAGAGTTACAACACTTCTTTAGCTCTTGCCATCTCTGACAGCTGCAATATGTGCCTCCCTGGCATCTCATCTGGTCGCATCGCCTGTAACCTGGCGTCGCTGAAGCTGGAGCTGCTCTGTTTATATTTGTTACTGGCTGCTGCGCGGCGGCGGCGGCTGCCTTGGAAAGTCGTAAAAGTAAACAGAGCATGTGGTGTACTCCATACTAGTGTGCCATAAAGCGCTTAATTTTTTGTTGCCCTTGGCTCGCTCCATTCCGCTCCGGGAAGGTGAGAAATATGGTGCGATGGCGGCTGCCATCCATACTCCTTACTTTGCCCTGCACATGAGATATATGCTGCATGTGCATATATATGATGTAAGAATTAATGCAGCATACTTGGAGGCATGGCTTAAAGTTGTCGAAAATGTTGGTGGAAAACCATAGAGGTTTCGACCCACATTGTGGAACACTTTAAGTATTTTAATGTCAGCCACAAAATGGCAAATTAGTTTCAATTAAATAATGTCGTCCCCCTAATTGTTGCGCCCATGGAGAGAGCTTCAAGTATGTGTACACTTCATGCATAAGGGAAATGTTGGCTGGAAAGGCCACAAGGAGCCGCAGCATGGACATCCTAGCCATTTCTCCCCAGAGTCCTGGTGGTCGAGGTCCCAGCATGTCCACGCAATAACGATTGTGGAGCATAATGCCCATAATGTCCTCATAATTACTAAACCCCCCCGCCCTCCCGTCGTCTCGTAATATCTCCTCCTTCCTGTGGGGTGGAGATCCGGGCACATCCTGTCCGGAGCAGGGACCAAGGACCTACGTGTTGACACAGCCGCAGTCATCGCTGGCCGTCTGCAATTTGCATTTAATGTACGCATTGTTTTATTAATTTTGAGTGTTCTCATTAAAACACACACCACATTCATGAAATTAATATTTTCCTGAAGAGAAGGAGAACAAAAAAATATACGGCACCTGCTGGCTCTAGAAATGGGGAGGCTAATCATAAATTTTAATTTAATTTATTAAAAGCGCTAAGGTTGAAGTATGAAAATAGGAAAAGGAAGCAAGGAAGAGGAAAAGTAAGAGGAATTTTTCCTCTGGCCATGAATCTAAATGAGGGCGAGTGCAAAGGAAAATAGAAAGCAAATGTAAAATAAAGAGACCAACTTGTTGCCATAGGAGATGTAAGAATAATTAGATAAATCAGCGGTGTTAAATTTTTTTAATTTTGTTGAGAGTTTCTTAAAGCTGTGCTGGGTAATAAAGAAAATAAATAATTTTTTTTACTTCAATTTAAAATTTCTTGTAATGTTATTTGCAGAAATATTTAACTAAAATATAACTGACATTGTTTGAATTTAAAAATTTCCTTGTACTATAAGGCAGGGAAGTATAAAAAAATACTTTAATATATTCTTTGAAATCTGTATAACAAGTCAATTAAAATATTTTAATGAATATTTCCTACTATTTAAAACAAGACGATTAATAATTTCAACTCGTAAAGTACTCCATATTTCCATTTATTTAACATGCTGACTATTTTCCATATTTTTACATACATATATCAAGCATTCTATTACCGAAATCAATTATAATCGGGTTCACATGCATAATTTAAGGGATGCATGCATTTGATGAAATTTAGCATGCCAATCGCCGCAAAGGGCATCCGAGGAAAAAAGGGGAATTAAATTAATATTTATTACGCACATTTTGGTTGATTTGGTTTTGCACTTGGCTGCACCTTTCCCACGGACTAAACATCCTGACACGAACATTTTTACACGCATCCGAACATGGACACCGAACACGGATGGGCAGTTTGCATAAATACTTATTTGGTTATGACAAAATGCTCGACAAGAGCTACACGCAAATAAGTTGTACTCGCATCTATTTATTTTTATTAATTTATTTACTCGGCACTCGATGACCCGCTGCCGTATTCAATGTCGCATTTTTAATATTCGGCTTGTATTTGCATTTTGTTTTGTGGTTTCGCAATTTGCATAAATCAATTCGAAATTATCCACTGGATAGCGGAGTCGAGCATATCACATTTCTAATTATGTTGATGGCATTTTTAGTTTGTTTAATTTATGTAAATTGCTCAATATATGGACACGGGACTCTGCGTGTTTTCCAGAGTCACTGATTAATTGTTTTGCGGCGGGTTAATTATTTTTTATAATAGAGAAAAATAATGGCCAGGGGGACAGGAGACCAACACGCACTGCGGCACTAATTTCCTTTTGTTGTTCAAGTGGCAATTTAATTAAGCTATTTAAAAGCTCTAAATATTAGCAATTAATATTAATGCAACCGCATAAACGCTTGCGATGGCTTACACGATTTAATTATAGATTATGAGCGGCTAATAAATTATTTAGTCGATGCAAGAGCCACTATATTAATGTTTTTATTATTTGTATTACAATATTTGTTTTATTTTCACAAATGGTGTGACCAGACTTTTATTAAAATTGTTTAATTTATATTTAAATTAATGAAAAAATGAGTTTTCTTTTCCAAAATTTAATTTAAATTCCTTGTAAAATAAAAGACTTTAAAAGTCTTTGATAGGCGTAATTTTATTCTTTCTTCTATTTCGTCAGAATAAAATTGATTGCTGTTTCTTGGGTAAAATTTTGTTTTTCAGTTAAATTCTCAATTGAATCGTTTAACTAAAACCTTTATTAATTGATTTTGTATTCAGGATGCCTATCAATAATAATCCTGGCAAAATTCAGATGAAAAGCCTTATGCGTTCATGATAACTACAAAATATTTAGCTTAACCATTCAATTCACTTGGTGTACAGTTTTTTCTTGTGAATATTTCTTTCAATTCAATTTAAATGCAATTTTCATGCTGGGCAGGAAACTTCTTGGACTGACGTATCCAGTTTATTATGCCAATTAAAAGGACTCCAGTGCTAATGCCATTTGTGCACAACAAGGCGATATTGTGCAGTGATTACGCAGCACACAGCTTCCCCTTAATTGGAATCATCTTTTAATTGCCATATTAAGCATGCTCGATAAGTATACGCAGCGTTGTGCACCGCACACCGCCGACCACACATACTCGCACACTTGCACTGTCTCGCAGCCAGGACTCGCATCCTGTGCACACACACAATGCCAAGCAATTATGCATGAAGACGGCATTTAGTTGAAATTGATTGCTCTCGAAGAGGAGACATTTGTTAGCTGAATTGAAGACCAAGTGCCGAGCAGCACTAACCCCAAGCTTTGGATGCATCCGCAAAGACATTCAGGTGTTGAGATGTGTTTGCATTTGGCGTGTGTGTCCGCATCCGTGCTTGCATCCTTATGCGTGTCCTTGTGCACTCAATTAAGCATCTCGGCTGATGCACAAATACTGCATAAACTGCAGGCCTATACACATTTTCGTCTGTCACTCGACAGCCACTGGGTGTCTTAATTGATAAACTCGGTTTCTAAAAAACATTTCACTTAGAACATTTTTGATTGGGAAACAGAGTGAAAAGATATTAAAAATATTTTAAGCCAGGAAACACATATCTCTGAAAATAAAATACTTTGTTTCTCTGGTTTCCAACATTCAGAATATCCTAATTGATATTTTACCAGCCATAATATTTAAAAATGCTGCCTTGAATCAATTTCAACATTAAGCTTCGGCTTCATTTATTCCAACATGTTCATATGTACACTCAAGGGAACTCGCCTCTCAACGCAAATTGGAAATAAATCGAAATCGTAGAAACTCTTGACCCAAAAAGTGTTCCAGGAGAAATTGCATTTATTAATGCAAAATCGGAAATTTCTGCCCAGCTGGCCGGATGTGTGTGTGTGTATTGTGGGGTTTTTTGTGTTCCGGCGCACACATGTGTGTGTTTTGTGTGTGCTGTGAGGGCAAAAGTCCGGCAAAAGGCAATATCCTTCAGCAGCTCCATTTATTACGGTATTTATGTGGGGGCGTAAATCAAGAGCACAAATGGCATGGAATTAATAAATGAGTCCACACGTTTCGGCATCGGCTACAACTGATGAACATTTTTGCCTTATTCACCTTGATTATTTTTCTCAAAAATATCCCTGGTGCTGGAAACTTAAAGGATCTTCTCACGTGGCAGAAGTGCTGAGCTCCTGCCAGCATGCAACAATAAATTTCACTTCCCTGGACGGCACTCAGAATTTATTTGCTGGCTTATATCGCAGCCCTTTCATATTTTATGTTAATTAAACTTGTTGCCCTGTTTTCGTTGCAACTTGAAACCAATTACGAAGGATGTGAGTGGGCGTCCGTATCTGTGGGCGTGTGCACACACACTCTGACAGCCTGTTATGCTGCTTAATTCCTTCAACTCTAACTCCTGAAGCTCGTTACTTCGTTGCATAGTTTTGACGTGCAGCGGGGATGGGAAAGTGGGAGAAAAGCGGGGGAAAAGCGTGGAAAATCGCAGAGCACGGGGTGCGCTCTCCAAAGCGTGAAATAACTTCCGTTGCAAATTTCATTTTCGTTGCACACACATTTTTTATTCACACAAAATGCACAATGCAGACACACACGATATACGATATATGATGCGAGTGTGTGTTCATGGCAACGTTCGCATTTTAGTTTTGAAAGTTTGTTACCCTTGTTTGGCAGCGAATGGGTTTTAATGAGCTTCAAATTATGACGGCAAATAAGCCGGGAATTATATTCTATATTTCTTACTCATATATACATTTTCTACTTGTTAAACACATAATTTAATGAAAGAGGTTTTGTTTCGTTTATTCAATGTTCTAAATCAAATCAATATTAATGTCTGTGAAAAAGGAAATTATTAATTTTAGTTATTTTATATAAGTTTTGATACAAAATATGTTTTTAAATTTTAATAAACCAATTTAAAGCAATTATTTTTCATTGAGAATAAGTTATGTTTATAATTTAAACTGGTCTGTTTTGAGTATAAAATCTTTCTAAAAATTAATATTATATATTTTGACTTTTTAGATTAGGAAAAAAAATTTATTTTGGGCACAGAAAAACTTAAACTATAAAAATATACAATCTAATATATTTAAAATAATTTTACGTTTGTAATAAAAACAAATCATAGGTTTCCATTTTATAAATTTTCTAATTGATTCAAATAACTATCAACTGAGATACTAAGTAATATATCGTACAAATTAATTAAAAGCCACAAAAAGATAGCCTTTAGTTTGGCGAAACTTCCCAGTTTTGGTAAACAACTTGCGTATAAATCATGGCATCTGCATTCGCTCCTTGGACAGCCTTAGGCCACTCTGAATTTATTTGCAAAAGTGTTGAAATGTTGCCCAACTTAAATTAAAATGACTTTGTCAAGTTTTCCTTTATTTTTGCGTACACCTCCGTGCATGCACATTTTCCCCCGTGTCTTTCATTGGATGTTCCCTGGCACAAAAGGCGACTTTTGTGCTGCCGTGGAAAATAAAGTGCTGTAAATAATTTGAATTTAATACTGTTTTCTGCTGTTGGTCTTGATGTTTTACCCCGAAGTTTGTAATTATTTTCTTACTTCGCCTGCCGCAAGTGTGAAAATCAGCACAACTTTTTCGTGTGAAGTCATTTTCCTTGTTTTCCCCTGCACTTTCGGTTGTCGTCTTTTTTTTTGGGTTTTGTGTTGCGGTTTCTTTTTGTGTTGCCCCAGGACAGTCACAAAACGAGAGGCAAAGTTTCTTTTTTACGGTTGGGTAAGGGTTGGGTGACCCATTAAAAATGCATAGAAAATAATTTAGTTAAATATTCGGTCAGTGGCTTGAAGTTTCCCCGCATTTCCCTCTTCTCCTACTTGGTTTTTAAATTGTATAAGAGTTGAATGGTTGGCGGTTTGGGTCTTGGCTTACGTCTGAGAAACTATTCCCAACGCTCGGTTGGTTGGGTTTTCCACCACCAAAATAGTGATCGGAAAATGGTGGGGGGAAAACCACCACCAAAAGTGGGAGGTAGACAAAATCTAAGAAGAGAGGGAAAGAGAGGGAGAGCAAGAGAAAAACTGCAGTGATAACAGCTGGCATTGTGTTTTATGAGAAACCGGTTTTATTCAGTTTGTTTATTTATTTTCGGGTCGCCGTCTGATTTCCGGATTTTCCAAATTTAGACTGCACCAACCGATTGCAGAGGTCACACGTGTGCACGTGTTATCATTCGAAATATAAAATATATATTTATATTAAAATTAAACTAATAATAAAGCATTCAAACTGGCCGCCATGGATGATTTCTTCAATAAAGTAAAGCGAAAATATCCCAACATTTACGATGATCTGAGGGCTATCTTTAAAAATGCCCAAAACGACTCGCCGCAACGTTCCATGACGCTCTCCCAAATACGTGGCAAGTATTTATTGGAGTTTGTTTTCTGTTAAATGTGTCTAATTTGTAATTACCTTTTGCAGCTGCCTACAGTCAGCGGACCGGTGAGGATTTTCCCGTCAAGGGTGGCACGCGAACCCAAATGTGCTTCATCCTGACAATCCCCTATGTCGCCTGCTTCACCAGCCAAATTGGCACCTTGCGTTTTTTCACCATCGAAGCGAACTAATCTATAGCATACAGAAAATTTCTAGTCAGTATCGTGCAATTTCAATGTAATTTAGTCGTATATGATTTATAAATAAAAACGTATGTACTCAAAGCAAATTTATTTCTTTTATTTTTATATAAACTTTCACTTAAATACCTAAATAAGGAGGATCTAAATTATTATAAATCAGAAAAGTCACTTGCTATTGACACCGTTTTATGAGCTGAGATATATTTTGAACTAGCTTCCATTATAAACATGTTATCAAAGTCTTATCAGAATATATTCTGACAAGAAATTTAAAACAAAAAGTTACTTTACTATTTGCCTCGATCGTTGCTTAACGTTCTATCAAATGGTGGTCATAAAAATAAACAATTATTAATATTATTGTTTATATATACAAGAAACTCTTTTTAAGTTTATTTGTAATTACTAAACATTTTAGTAAAGCCCTCTTATCTCATTTTTTGTATATATTCATCCAAAGGTACAAATTTTTAGGTATATATATGTAAGATCGAATTTTCTTAGCCAAGACACATCGATTATTGTACCTCGCATGTGTACATTATTATGGTTCTTGAACGTAATAAGTTGTATTTAAAGAGATCTTATCAAATCTCTTATATTCACATTAAATAATGTACCTCAATCTCTTATAATCACAATCATAATTCTTTTAAGATTTATAGAATTTTATTTTGCATCTATTTTTTAAGAAAAACCAATGTAAGTAAAAATTTTTTAAATACATTTTACAATAATAAGTAAATATAACAAATCAATATTTAGAATCTCAGACTTCCCTAAAAGGCGCTACTGCTTTAACATCTTTAAAGGGAGAATTCATTCGCTTTCAAGCTTCTGAAGACGAAGACGATGGCACAGCCTTTGCATAAAGGATATGCAGAAATGGACAGTTACAGTTAAAAAATGAAAATATCATAGAATACTGAAAAAAAATAAAAAACAATTTCAATAAAAGGTATTTTTCTGCACTTAAATTAAGGTTAACCGATTAAAGGTGAAACCCTCAGGCGAGTCACTAAAGAATTTAATGTTTGTTAAGCTGGGTAACAATAAAATCAAATAAAATAATATTATATACAAAAACTGAACTGAATAATTTTCAACATAAAAATTGAATAAGCAATATGTATGCATGTCTGTGTGAGTGTGTGTTCTTGCCTGCATAAAAATCGCAAAATACACTATTTTTCCAATTTCGCGGAATAATATTTTGTTTATTTTTATTTTTTGGTAAAACAATGAATACTTAGGGTCAAGTGAGTTGTTGGAAAGCCATTTCTAATTTATTTTGGGACGTTAAATCCGAATCCGTTTCAAACTTGTGACTAAAATAATAATACCCTGCAAGGGTATAAAAGCAAGGTCAAATAATAAATTCATTCAAGGATAACTTTAAATAAAATAAAACTTAACACTCGACAAAGAGAGCCATCATTTAGCGATGAAAAAATTGTGCTTGTGAAATTCATTAAATGTTTGCATAAAAAGAAGCGAAAAAGGGATTACAAAATATGTAAACTTCTGCAAAGTTTCGCATAGCTGCAAGGGACAACTTCCAATTTTCAATTTAAATTCCATTCGCAGCTCTTTTTTTTTTGTGAGCCGCAGATGCCAATTGTAATTTGGGCAATGGCTAAAATCAAATAGCGGCTTGCAAAAACCGGGAAAAGCAAGCAAATCGGAAAACCTCAATGCAAACAAATGAGCGAGTGACAGCGTGCTCGTGTGCACATCAAATCAAATGTATTTGCCGGCTCGGCTTTTGGCAACAAAAAAATAACCAAAAGGGGAAAACCCGGAAAAAAGTGGAGCAGCAAAGCCAAACAACCAACAACACACAAGTCCGGATAAAAGCAGCAGTCGGAAAACAAACGGAATCCGAGGTTGCAGTTTTAGTTTGAGTCCGGAGTTGGGTCACGCAGTCGCAGAATCTCGGGGACCCAAAGGCAAACCGTAATGAAACTAAATGCCGGGCGTGGGCGAAGGGACGAAACCCCAAAAAACAAATTCATTACGGAACTACACCTCAGGGGGTGATAATTCGATTCAGCGAAACTTTGGTGATTATTTATTGCTTCATGCTGCGACTCCGACTTGCTCTCTGTGGGTGAGTGGGTTCTACGGTGGGTTTCGCAGGGGTTTTCCCCACTTTTCCTGTTTTTCCTGGCCCGGCTTGGCCTGGTCTCTGTCCCCTTGGTGTTTTGCTGTTGGTGTCATAAAATGTTTTGTGGCCCAAAACTCGGCACTGGAACTCATTATTTTGTTCATTAACACTTTTTTCCTGCCATGTTTTGCCCCCGTTTCATTCGGTTCCGGTTTTTACTATTTTTCTTTTTGCTTTAGTGACAAAACGAGGTAGCTGCGAAAAGTTGGGACTGGGTTGTGTCAAGGGGCGGAATATATTATCTAATTTAGGGAAAACGTTTTCCACTTTGATCAACCGTTTTTTGCTCTATTCAGTTGAGTTAAAAATAAAATTGTCTAAAAGGGAAATGAGTTGAATTTAAGCTATTATTTAATTTGAATTCTTTCTGTATAGGAAATACATATTTTGTCCAATATAAATTGTAAATTATTAATTTCTAAATTAAGTACAAAAAATTGATAAAATTTAATTCAAAATTTAATATTATTTATGTGGCGTCTTAATATATTTTTTATTCTTTAATGAGTCTAAAAATTGGTGCAGCTCTTATTTATCTTAAATACTTTATTAAATCTTAAGGATTTTACTGACTATATTGAAACAAAGTAAGGAGTACCCCCAAGTCTATCATGAACTCTTAAACATTTTCCGTAATATTTATGCCTCCATCTTGGCTCTTTCGTCTCTCGTCTCCTGATTTGGATTTCCTCCAGGACTATCAATTAAATTCTCCTATCTGCCTCTGTTTATTTGTGCTGCTGCTGCTTTTCCCTATTTTTTTGTTCGTTGTTTTTGTTTGCGGCATGGTAAATTTTATTTATGTGCCTAAAAATATACTTACCATAAAGCCAAAATGATTTCAAGTTTGTTTTTGCATACCGCTGTTGTTGTTAGCTTTTAGTTTTCCATGGACATAAACATTTTTTATGCTTCATTAAGGTTTTGTTTTCGCTGCTCACCCTGCTGCCTGCTGCCTGCTCTGTTGTTGTTTTCATATTGTTTTGGGTTTATTTTTTGGGGGCCGACTTATCGGTCGCCAAGTTGAAATGTTGTTAACTTTTACTGGCAGCGGCTTTAATTCATCAGAAGGCGGCTGTTTTGGTTCGCAGAGAACGTTTCACTTGGTTATGGCACTTTGCCGAGTTATAAAATGTTATCGAGGGCGCAGGTTTTTATGTCTCAGGGTCAGATAAATGTGTTTATAGCGTAATCTTTTATTTCGGCTCCTGGCTGAATCTGGTCCTTTTAATTTCTGCGGTCCTTTATTTTTGCAGCCCGCTGAGTTGGGTCTGAGTTGGCGGCCGAGGGGAATGTTTATGACACGCATACGCAGCGTGGGACGTAGTTAGGAGAGATTTGTCCTGGGATTAGACAAAACGTTAAAAGCTAGTCATTAAGCAGCCAAGGCACTGCCATATATTATGCCAGGAATTAGAAACTTGAGCGGAGATAGAGGACCAAACATTAATTAACAGAAGCTGATGAAAGGCAGGGACATTTAGCAGGCAAACGTAACTAAATCGTAAGCTAAAAATAGTTTTATATTATTTTATTTCATTCTGCTCTTTTTATCCTAACTTCTTTTTAAGCTTAGTAAGAACTTGTAACCGAACATGAAAAGTTTATATTCAACAGCAAATTCAAGCCAGCTGCCAATTGGTGTGGAGTGTTTATGGCTCCTGTGTGCTCCTTCGATCTGGCCCCTGCCATCGGCATTCAGCTCTAATCGTTCCTAATAACGCACAAAATTGAAAAACTTATGCGATATCATTGGGGACTCCCCCAGTGGTACGGCAAGTGCAGCTGCCCGAGGGGAGAGCTCCCAAGAACCAACACCAAGTCCAAGCTGGAACTCGACTCAACTCAACTGAACTGAACTGGACCCGACAACTTGTGACAACTTTAAGCACATGAGGCAGGAGGTCCGGCCAAAGTAAACAGGAGAAAACATACGCAGAAAAAAAGAAAGTATTATTAAAAGTGAGTCGGGATTGAAAAGGGAAATACCCAGCAATTACTTGTAATAAATAGATTTTAACATTTATATATTTAAATTCTGAAAAAGTAATTACAAACCGATTATTCTCATAATTATTATTTAATTATTAATTAGAAACAATGAAGCTTAGACTATTAAGCATGTAATATATATAATCTTTAAATATATTAAAAAATTCCTCTGTTAACATATGATCATGCCAGACTCCCATATACCCTTGACCCACAGGACTACCAGGTAAGCTTACAGAAGGGAAAAGCGGGAAGAACAGACAGAAAAAAAAACAAGAAAAGAAAAGTAAGAGCAGGAAAATTGTCATGATACGCTCGTAAACATGGCCAGCTGGCCAGGATTGAACCTTCGGATCGGTTCGGTTCGGTTTGCTTCAGTTCAGTTCAGTTGATGGGCTCGGTTTGGGTTTTGTTTGGTTGCTCTGTGAGGATTGTGAGGGTGTCCAGTTCTGTCCTGTTGTCCTGGTATTTGCTGTGCCCTGCGCTGTGTCACTTTGGAAATTGTGCAGATTGTACAGTTGCAGGGCGAGCGGCGTCTGTTTGTTTTAATTTCTCTTATCGGCAGGCAGCTGCCTTGTGTTTCTCACCCACCCACATTTTCCGACTCTTTTCCCTCTCTCTGGCCTACGAAAAGCTCCTTTTCCTTTTGCCGTCTCAACTTGCGAGTTGAGCTGCTTCTGCTCCTGGACTCCCCAGTGCCATACAATTTTAATTGCACAATGGCAGGTCCTTTTGTTTTCTAGCTGCAATTTTTTAAAATGAATTCATGGCCTGCTCCCGGGTCTTCGGGTTATTCTGGCGCTCCTTTGTTTGACGTCTCTAAATCCGCAGAGACGGGGTGGGCTGCCAGCCAGCTATTTAATTGAAACTTGCTTTGTGACTCCGCCGGGTAGGCTAATAAAATGTTTAACTTTGATTTAGTTGAGGGATTTCTACAATGACTGCACTTAAAGCCACTACAAGAGCTCTCTAAGGCCAGATTTTAAGCTCTTAGTAGCAGGAAAGTTTATGAACGTGTACTTGAAATTATTTTTAATAAGAATTTATACTTAAATTCATGATAAGGGGAAAGCTGAGGTTGAATATAGATAGGGAATGAGTTGAAGGTGGTTTAATAATAATTTTCTAATTTTTATTTATTTATAGGATTATTAATTATAGATTGCAAAATAGAAAACACCACAAATCCCTGATAAAAACACTGCATTAGTTAACTTTAAAACCCCAACCCCTAAGCATGTTATTTATCAATACTTTTTAGATTTTTATAATGGTTTTGTGTATTGCCACACCTTGCAGAATATATTAATTGGCCATCACGGTTCTTTTAATTACTACTTTCAGCACCTTGCCAGGGAGCCAGGGAATTTCCGTTGAGGGTTGGGGTCTTTGAAAGCGATTTGAATTATGAGCAATTAGGCCAGCCACAAGCAAGCAAAATGCTTTTTCCCTGCCTCATTTCAGGCGCTGGGTGGTGCTCGGTGGTCATGGGGGCGGGGTCATGTGTCAACAGGAGCAGGAGCTGCACTGCATTGCGGTCAGATGCAAGGTGTGCTGACGTGTGTTTGTGTGTGGGTGCGTGTGTAATGAGGCTTAATTTGTTAAATTCCAGGCTTATAATTGGCATCGGCCACACACCGCAAGGCAAAGGCATGCGAATCAGCATTCGGGGAGGGGGCCAAGTGCAAAGTGTAATTATGTGGTCACTTGGTCAGCCGTAAAGCCCGATTTGTTTGCCACTCCTGCCCACTGGACTCTGTACACTCTCCACCGATGTGTGTGTGTGTTTTTTGGCCAATCCTTAAGCCGGCTCCAAAAGCAAATCTTGAGGGTTTAAGCCGCAGCATTGTGCGGCCATTTTTATGGCATTTTTATGACCGCTGGCAGGGGAATAAAATAAGAGTAAGTGGCATTATTGTTACACCTCGCTAGCACTCAAGTTGCGAAAGAGCCACAAAATGCATGCAAGAATTAAGCTAACAAATGGAAGAAGATGCTGGGGTTAAAAGGAAGCCTTCTAAGGACTATTAAATGCTCTTTAAATCCGTTAAAGAATAAGAGTAATGTACTAAAAGAATAATTTAGAGGACTAACTTCTTCAGAACCTAACATTTGTTTACATTAAAATGTTGTATAAATTATATATTTCTATATTATAAACTAATTGAGTTTGGATACATACAAAAGATAATACAAGTATTTTTAATAAAGTTTATAATACTTTTAAATTTTAAATAATAAATTCGTCGCATAAGAAAATAGATTTACACGTCATTCTTCATATTAACAAATACAATTACGATGCTTAACAATTAATATTTTTTCTAGAGTAGCTTTAAAGTTTGTAATGCAAAATTTGATTTATTTTTATATATTTTTCTATATATTATTTTACCTTCAAACTAAACTTAATTCCTTAGACGAAACCCACAAAAAATGAGGATATCCTTCGGTGGAATTATTCAAACAGAACCCCCCTAAAGAGAACTCGACTTGCAACATGGCTAGTGTCATGGCAAAAGTTTTCGCTGTTTTGTTGCTTCACTTTTCTATACTCTTTTTTTATTGCACAACTTTATCCTTTTTCGGGGCGAACGCACATTGCATGCCTTTTCCAGGGGAGGACCCTAAAAAATAAAACAAGCAACTCTTTGAGCCATTGTTTTCTTGTAAATGGCAACCGGAACCGACCAGGGACAAAGCGTTGCATTCGAGGACCAATTCGGGCCCTCGCTTTCTGGCCATAATCTGCGCTTTTTGGCTCACTTTGGCGGCAACTTTAAGGGTGCAACTTTTCGCCATTGCCATGGCTTAGAAGCTGTTCTTTTTTTTTCTTTGCCACCAACTTTTGGTTCCCTGTGCTGACATTTAATGTATTTTTGGGCCAAAAGGGCTATTCTCATTCCGGCATTCTCACGCTGATCCAGGCATTCTGTAATTTGGCGTATTATGCGTGTAATTGGCATTACAATTTCCCCTCCCAATGAAACTAATGAACTTTTGTGAGCCAAGAGCCTTAAACAATGTGAAAGGGTCGCCAATGCCTAAGCACAGTTGAATAGTTTAGGGTTCTTTCCAAATGGAATTTCCAATTCAAGAGTGCGAGAGGGCACTTTGGCTTCAATGTCTTGAAATTTTGGAATTACTAGTGTTATTTTAAATATTTTGGAAATTTTCTTTAAGCTTTTAACTTCGGTTTAAAGAAAAAAAGTATATTCAGAAAATTATTAAATTTGTTTGAATAATAAAGAAGAATTTTTTGCTTTCTAAATTGTAAAGGAAAGTACCTATATTTATTATTTTAGCATAATTTAAAAAGATTTTTATTTGTATTTAAAAACATTTTCATACATTTAAAAGTCATTTAGTGTATTTTCCACACCAGATATATTATTTCAGTCATTAGCCGGCAGGGCGATTGCAAAAGCATTTTCTAAATTTCGTACCCGAAATTCTTACCAAAAATTGCTTTATCATTAAAAGTAAATGTGCAACTTTTGCCAAAGGCCTGGGCCAGAGTTTTGTTTCCGTTTTCAAATCCTTCTATTTTGTTTCCTTATTTTTTATTTTGCCGACTTTGTGTGCCAACTCGTTAGCTTTGAGGCAGTTGAGAAGTTCAAGTTGCTGGCTTTAATAATCCGAGCATCAACAACTGGCAAAAACTAGGGGCTAAAAGAAAACTTTGGGCCAAGTTGCATGGAGCTGGATGGAGGGCGTTAAGACCACAAGTAACATTGGTAAAATGCACATTTAAAACTAGCAAACACACAGCAGCTAGCCGAAAAAGGATAATAAGAAACGCCTTTCGGATCCTGGCTTGACTTCACCAACAGCAGCAGCAGCAGTGAAAACTTTTCAATTTATTGTTAAACTTTTGCACTGAGGCGCACAATTATAAAGTGTCATTTAGTGCCGAAGGAGAAGGAGGATGCGAACGGCGAAGGACGAAGGAGAAGGGATGAGGACACAGGACCGGTACTGACAAGGAATTATGAAGTGTGCTGGGCGCCCACCGACCGCTGACACTTGCGGCAGGCCAGCCACTTCCGGTGGCTCGGCAAAAAGGGGAGCAGGACGACATTGTCCTTGTTGTCATCATCGTCCTCGTCATCCTCAACGACCTCGTCGTAGTCGCAGTCGTCGTCGTCGTCGCCGCTGGACATTTTTGGCTGCTCCTGGCCGCCCTTGTCCCCCGAAAACTTGCCACTCAAGTGCAAGCCAGTTTCATGCTGCGCATTCAAGAGCTGTTGTCGCTCCTTGTTGCCGGCAAAGTGTCACAAACACAAATAGAGAACGCTCCTGCTCCTGCTCTAGCTTCGGCTCTAGCTCCCTTCTCTGATTCTCCCCAGGATTCCCCAACGCACCCGCTCCAGCTCCTAGCTCCTGCTCCTTCTCCTGCTCCTGCTGCTGTGTGATTTACAGCGTGCGACTTTTATTTGAAGTGGGACATTCATTTTACGCTAAAGTGAACCTAAATCAACACCATTGCACAAACACAGGCCCGGGCAGGCAGCAGCCCTCGAGATTGTCAACTCATGGCAATGCCTCGGAATTGTAATTACTCGAAAGATGGGATCCGATTCATAAATGGATTGCAATCATAAAGGGGATTTTTATTATGGAATTTCCAATTCAGCGACTGAAAATAATATTTATTTGATTAAAGAACATAGGCTCCTATTGAACTTTAAAGTAGCTGAGATGAAAGTCTAAATAAACCGAATTCGTTTTCTTAAATTAAAAGTAAAAAGTAGGATTACCTTCATTAAAGTTGGTAGCTTATAAAAAATATTTTGCCCAATTTTCCAGCAATAACAACCGAAATAATATACTTTTAATCCTTCTACCTTCCTGTTTATTTCCAATAATATCTTTAATACCCTAAAAACTCCAAAGTTAATATCCCTTCTTCATGATCACACCATCTAGATTTATTGGACATTTTTTGGGAAGCCGCGTTTCTTTTGGAACTCCCAAGCTCAAGCTCTCTTGTGGCGGGCGGCGCTTGATTGAAATGCCTGGCAGCGAACTTGGGCTCCTCGTCGCCCTGGAGCAACTGCCAAGCTGCTCTGCACTTAAGTTGGCTTAATTAGTTTTTGAAAGTTATGCCAACGCCGGCGCCTGTGCCGCAGCCACGCCCACTTAATGCATTTGGCTTTTCCACTGCCTCCTGCATTGGCCTCAAGTCAGAGCTTTGGCGAAAACTGAGAAACTGCAAAATAAAAATATAAAAAAAAATTGGAGAATAAGGAATGGAAGGCATAGGGCAACTCTGCATTGGCGTCTTGGGCTGGCAACCACAACAGAAGCATCCGGCCGAAAGACTGATGGGTGGGCAGAAGGGGGGCCGGGTTCCGCTTTTGACACGGAATTCTTGGTCTTCAGTCTCGCTGCTCCGTCAGCAGGCTATCATCCAGTGGTTACAGGGTAGCAAGGGCTTGATTAATAATAAATTAAAGTAATAAATTAATAGAAAATAAATATTTAAAGTGTGACCGGGGTCTAATATGTAAGCCTTGATTTTTAAATGTGACCATTTGCTAAGACTTGGTAAAGTTTACAAAAGTTTTGAAGCCTTTAAGCCTTTAAAAACGTAGAATATATATCCTCTCTAATAATTTGTCAAAGCCACTTTAAAGCTTTAATTAAATAAATTATTCAATTTTTTGTAAATATTTTGCAGGCTATCAACACTTCGCTTGCCTGTCGGTATTCAATTTTATTATATTTTCTTGTTTGTTTCTCAGGCACTTTTCTTGGTCGCACATATTTCTCACTGCCACTGCAGTTTGGCTCTACAATTTTCACTTCTTATACCGAAACTTTTTATTATATTTTTATTTCTTGTTGCTGTCCATATTTAATTATGGAAATTTTGCAGCTCGGCCAAAATTTGCATAAATATTGAGTGCCAGGCTTTATAATGAAGTCGGATTGCCCTGCAACTGTGACAGAAAATGGAATTGCATTGAGAAGCCTTTAAAAAGTGTCAATCAAATATGAGAAAATAATAAATAAAATAATAAATAAGTAAAATAAGCAGGAATATTTTTATTTTTACTGCTGTAAAATTTATTTAAGAAAAAACTGAGTTTAGGTGGATAAATACAACATAAAGTATTTCTACACTGACAGTACATGAAGCAGCCGTGAAACTTCTACACAATAATGCAGAATTAATCGTAAACTGTTCACTGAAATTATCCTATTTGTATAAATATCTAATACACAAATGTATATGCATTCAATATTTTTCTGAATCCGATAAACTTGAAATATATTTTGTAATAGCCAACGCTTTTATCTGAAATTGAATTAATTTTTTAAAACTGCTATTGCCTAAATACAGATGTACTAAAGTACTAATTTGCCAGGAACCTAATTTGGCTGTTGCCCACATATCTGTATTATGTTTCTCACTCGCAACGAAACCAAAATGCTTTTATGCCCCATGTGGCATGCGACAGCAACGGGAGCTACGGCTGCTGCTGCACACATTCATTTCCAATGAGACTCATTTTGCGGTGACACACGACACTCGCCACGCAGCCGAAATCCAACCCGGCCCCACCCACAATCCTGGCTGATCCTGGCCAGAGTGGCTTTCCGGCTCTTTTACAGCTGAGCGGTTACACACAGACACAGTGGGAAGTGTATGCCGCAACCGCAGGCGGCAGGAGCGGGAGGATTGCCGAGCAGAACTGGATTGAAGAACCGGACTAGAGGACCAGAAATTAACTTTACTGCTGACACCTTGACAATATTTTCAGCGACAGCAGCTGGCAGACATTAAATAGGCAACCGCAATTTTATGCCGGCAGCCCAGGACTCCGGGACTCTGGCTCTAGTGGATACCGAACACTGGATCCTGGCTAGTGGATGACTGGTGGGCACATGACATTTGACATTGCGTGCACTGCATAAGCTTAGAGACATGAAATGGGGGACTAATGCCAGTTCCACCGAAAAAGGCATCGGCTCGATGTTGATTTTGGCAGGCAGTGCGCTGAATTTTCAATTTTATTTGCAATTTCTGTCTTTTTTGTGCTGAGACAGCACTGTCGGTCGAGTCGAGCCGGGACGAGGCGAGATTGCCGCTGCAGCAGAGGCCAAGTGTCAAAGGTGTCGACGTGGCAGTCGAATGGCCGCTGGAACGTGCCTATGTCAAATGCGGTTAGGGGATTTAACAAGGACATTTCCAACGGTCTATATACATATTTCAGGGGTGTCTCCTTTAATAAGTTTTTTTGGGTAACTAAATCATATTTAACTGAAAAATGGGATGTAAATATTTGGTAGAATAATTTTATATTATTAAAAAATATTTTTATGATATAATCTTACCATTTAGTTAAACAAATAAAACTACATTTTATGAACAAATTTCTTTGGAAAGCAAGTTCCTAGAATATAGAAATTTATGAATTAAAATATAAACATTTGGAATTATATAACTTTCCTTGTAAATTTCATTAAAACCTTCATGCATAAGGTTTGCTGTTAAAGCTTTCACACATATTTTATTAGCTTTATTCTCCGGAAAATATAATAATTTTTGAAGGGAAATTGAAAATGCTTGATATATATTTCACATATAGCCTTTCATTGGCATCCAAATTATGTTAGCGATGACATCAAGTGAAAAATGATCAGCATATTCAGTTTTCACGCGCAGCTGCATCCTCGGACGCCTTCATAAACGGACGGATGCCAAGTGGCAGGATAAGGATGATGCGAATTGCAGTGGAGTCGGAATCAGAGCGATTTTCAGAGTGCAAAGCCGAACAAGCTGCCTTCTTTCGCTGCTCATTCATTATGCCAATGCCAGACGCTGGATGGGAGCTCTTAAAGTATTACGCAATAAGTTAACTTTTTCCAATATAAGAGCGGGCGAGCAGCAGCAGTTGGCAGTTGCCAGTCGCCGGTTGCCAGTTTGCCAACTTGCCTGTTGCTCGACTGCATCAAAGATGCAGCATATTTATTTTGGCCAGGCACAAATTTTCTTTTTGTGCACTTTGGGCCAAGTCAAAGGTTCTGCTGCTATGAAAGCACTTGAAAAAATTAAGCAGGATTCTTAAAAAGATAATTTTTGTCAGGATAAAATACAATTTTTGTTTAAGAAACTTATTAATATTTATTAACAAAAAAGTCAAGTCCATAAATGTTTAAATTAGTGGCTTCATAATAATTTTTTTATAATAGTTTTCGTTAAGTGAGGCTGCCTTTCAGTCTTCTCTGCATAAGTGATTGCCGACAACGTGGCGTATGTGTAATTTGTCGTAGCGAATGCCACTGGAGCACAGCTGCTCCCAACTTTGTTACACTGCAGACGAAGAAAGACGACGAAAACTGCATTAAATGCACATTTGTTACGCAGCCCGAATTTTCTATCTGCTATCCTCGCAATCTCTATCCACTCTGTCGCAGGGCACACCTGGGCCAAAAGGATATATCCTCTGCCGCAATTCGGCAAAAATTCGTTTCTCGTCGTCCCGTTCGTAAATTGGCAATTTATTTCAATGCCTGCAACGTCAATGGTCTAAACATTTTGTGGCAAATTCCCCTTTTATCGAATGCATCACAAAGCGACAGTTTTACACATGGCAAGGCAGCTGTGAAAGACGATCAACCGAAGCATATTCTAACTGGCAAACTAATTTGAATTTTCGGCTCTTAGTCGGTTTTAATTTAACTTAATTTTGTTACAGCTTTTTAGGAAATCAATTTGATTGATAGGAGGACGTGTCTTAAGGGACAGCAATCTTAATTTAATGGCTGTCAATCAAGGGATTTACTTGATTTTGAGAATATCTCTTACATAGTTTATGCCATAGTAAGGGAATTAAAGCCATTTGATGGGGCTTATTAAAAAAAGCTTTAAAATAACTAATTTGTTTGTTAATATGAGTTTTAAACTACTAACCTTGTAGCCTTATATTACACATTTTTTCTCTTCAGAGAAAATTTCAAGAGAAAAACGTTAATTTCACTGGCAGCTTTCACTTCATTTTCGTTTTGACTGGAAAATTTTCCCAGAATTTTGTGAAAAGCTTCCCTGGGAAACATAAACATAGAAGCACCGAAACACCGCCCGTGGCTCGAGCTAAAACAAAACAATGCATTTTCATTTGAAAACCAGAAGCGTGGTCAAAGCTCCGCTCCTGCTCCACTATACCACATTGCCTGGGGCCCAGCTCATTATCCGCACGTCCTGTTCGAAGGATGTGCGAGATGTGTACTTGGCATCCGCATCCGCATTCGCATCCACATCTACATCCCCATTTCGTGGGTTAGTCTGGGATAATGTGCATGCATTAGTCATATCTGACACACGTATCGGCGTCCCTGTTTCCCTGTATCCCTGTATGTACTATATGTGGTTCCTGAGGGCGTTAAACTCGAGTATAATGAAGATACGCACGCGTAAAAACAATAACCCTAAAACGCGAGTCTAATTAAGAGAACAAAACCCCCTCCGATATGTTTCATAGAACGGGGAATTTTTGCCAACGGCTGATCTGACAAAGCACTTGAGGATGAATGAACGGCAATTTAAAATAAACGGGCTTAAACAAAAGCTATGTAGAACAATTAAAATTTCAAGTGAATTCTGAATAGAGATATAAATAAATAATATAATAATATAATAAAAAATATAAAATAAATTAAATTCGCCAGAGTACAGTAATCTCTACTGATTTGCAAACTTCGCAGCTAAATATTTTTAACCGTCAAGGGAATATACTTACATTAACCTCTGAGGCATAATTACGAAATATTCGCGTTCACTTAAACCTAATCCAGGCAACAAGGATAGCTTAAGCCTGGCTAAAGACTAAAGGCCAAGTTGACAATTATTTAAAGTAACGCGTAGCAATGGCTAAACTTCACGGGCTCAGCGTAACTTGTCTTGTAATTTTTATTAATTTTACACCATTGGAGGCTGAAAAGTTTTAACATCTTTTCGGGTTTCTTTCATTTTCTCATTTTTTTTTTGTTTTTTTTTCAGGCTTAGCGGCTGCTTACAAGCGCTTTGGCTTGTCCTTCGGGGAGGATTCTTTTTTGGGGGGTTGTGGGAGGTGGCATAAGAAATTATAATAAAAAACTTTGAACTTTTTGTTTTTTTTTTTTGTTGCCGAAGAAGAAACATAAAAATTGTTCTTTTACTTTTGTGTTCCACTTAAACGGAAGCGGCGGCCTGGGGTCCATTGTGGATTTCCGTTTTAATTAGTCGACGAGCACCGGAATCTCAATCCGAATCTGGATCCGATTCCAAGACGGAATCTGCATTGCAGACAATGCCTCAGGAGGCGGTTTGGGGCTTGGGCCAGGAAGTTGGAAAGAGCAAAAGTTACCATTGCCATTGCCATAACTGTGAAATGTGCGTTGACAAAAAGTTACGGGAGACGGGAGTGGGGAGTGTGGGAGGGGGGGTCCTGTAAAAGGACCTTGGCTTATCTGGCGTCTTCGCTGAGTTTTCTTGCACTTGTGTGAATGCACACTGGAAAATGTGTCATTATAAAAATAAAGTTTTATAAATCACCAAAAAATATAGTAATTACATTACCTTTTAATATAACAATGTTTTTAAAACTTTGAAAAATAAAAATGTAATTTAAAAGTTAATTTGAATTTCTTAATATTAAATATGATTTTATTCTTACGCCTTAAACATGCATAATTCCTTTCTCATGTAAGCTTACTTTCTCAATTTAAGACCAAATATTAAGTAGATTTTGTAGAGACTATTATTCTTAGTGTAACCGCGAAATGGGGCGGTAGTGTCTATGGGGGGCGTGGCTGGAAAGAAAGTCAAGTGATGTGCATAATTTAAATGAAAATGTCAACGCGGCTTTCGCCAGCCCATTGCAATCTACTTTGCGCTTTCCTTCTTTTCATCGGTCTGCAGTTTTCATTTCCACCGAGTGCAGTGTGCATGTGTGCATTTCTACTATATATGTATATATTTTTATATAAATATGTGTGTGTGTGTTTGTGTGGAAGAGTGCCGGAAGCAGGACAAAAGTCTGGCAGCAGCAGGAGGCCAAAATGGAGGGAAGAGAAGAGGATAAGCCCGAAAAGTGCACTGCGGTTGCCTTAAATTGAGTTAAATGGAGCGAGAGATAAGAAATGAGGCGAGGACACAAAAAACCCAGAGAAATGGAATCAATATTAACTTGATTAACTAATTGGAAAAAGGAGAATATTATTATCAAATGCAGCAGGTAAAGAAATTACTTTCAAAGAGTGTCAAAGCAACCTTATTCATTTTGAGAGGCAAAATAAAATAAACTAATTTGTTAATGTGAGAAATCTTTATTAAATATATATATCACTTGAGAAAGATTTTATGAAGCTAACTTAATTGAACTTCAATATATATTTTATTAAACAAATACTCAATTTACTATTTAAATTAGTTTTGGTTTAATAAAGTTTCTTAGATACTCTTTTATTCTGTAACCTTAGATTTTAAAGACTGATTTTTAGACTGACTTAAAATTCCCTGTGATTTTTATGCAAAATTAAACCAGTTTCTGATTTCCTACAAATATTTCCATAACATTCTCTCAACCATAACTTCGACGAGCGCCAATCAAATGAATAAATTTGGAAATATAAATAAAGGAAACCATCGGCGAGTGGCGTGTGGAGATGCGGTCGTTAAATGGAGAGATGAACTTTTTTAAATTGCGTTAAATGTTGACCCATGGAAAACGAATTGACGCCCCAGTCAACGGGCAGAAAATATTTAACGCCGTTTTTATTTATGACATAAATACGGCCCCAGCATATTTCATGGCCCGTCCGAGCGCGAACAAACTGATAGATACAATGCATTTTCGAGTCCTGCTCTTGGCAAGGATTTCTCTCTGCTCCTGTGCCGCCCGCAATCAGGCCTCCCAAGGGGGCGTGCCAGTTCGAAGAGGGAGGCGTTTGGGCGTTGTCGAGTATGCATTTGATGGCCGCCTGTCAATGCCAAACAACAAAAGCGCACGGGACGGGCAGATTGAGGTGGCTGGAAGCCAAAAGAAAAATGCTGAAAAATGTACACGGCTTCGATGGCTGAGCAAAAACGGGCAGATAAATTTATATGCAACCCACACACACACACACACACAAGCACAAAGAGCGCGCTCACAGCACCTACACACCTACACTACACCCACACTCGCACACACAGGGACAGGCGTAAGCCCACATAAAGCACTCAGGGAGCAGAACGGGCCTGCATTTAACAATTTATCTGCAGCTGTCAAAATTAAAACCCCATACGGCTCCACAGCTGGGCGAGCTTCAAAGCCATAACCATTGCAATGGACGTGGTTCCTGGGAAGGATCACGGGCACGGGCACGGGCACGGTCTGGGTCCAGAGGCGCTTCTACGGGGGGAATGTGCCGGTCGGTGCAGCGAGCCACGACGAGTCAATACCCGTGGCAATCCGTGGGCAGCTATCGTCCAGGACACTAAGTGCACTCGGAGAAATGTACAACATTTATAATATTTTTATAACCGAAAAATCTTAATAATAATGTTAGTATTATATTATGTTTTAATATTATTTATAAGATTATTTTTAGATTCGTTTTATTTCAAAAAGAACTTGGACTACGTGTATCCTTTTTATTGTTTTATAAATTTTTATATTTTAAAGCTTATGAGCTTATTTTTTATATTTTTATCTTAGTGTTTTATTATTGATATTGTTTAATAGATTATATTTCCAAAACGAACATTAATTTATTTTATTTTTTTATCGTTTTATAAATTTTTAAGTTTTGTGATATATTTTCTTCTTATGTTATTTTTTAGATATTATAATTTCAAAAACATCTTGGATTTTATGTTTTCCCTTTTCGTTTCATAAATTTTTAAGTTTTAAAACCAATTAGTAAAATTATCCCCTAAGTCCCTTTGCCTTTGAACTCTTCTGATTCTCATAAAAAAGAACTTATGTTACATTCGGAATGAAACTCCTTTATTCTCTTAATAGTTATTGATAAGTTACTTACTTTTTAAATATAATAAATTTATACAAATTGTATTATTACAAACTAACTGAAATATTTTTCAAGTACACTTAAAAGTCAGCTGCAGGCGGCATTGGATTTGAAAAAAAAAATATAAGAGAACAGAAAAGAATTGAGGGGCAAAAATGAAAAAAGAAAGACGCGGAGGCAAGAAAAGTGCAGCACGGCCCAAGGGGGTCACACAATAATGCCGGTCACAGGATAAGCCGCACACACACAGACACAGCGAGGGAGAGAGAGGCTCATCCGCAGTCACACCGAAACAGGAACAGACACAGACACAGTAAGCGGGGCACACAGATACAGACAAACAAACAGCGAGGCAGACACACAGACAAACAGACACACAGACAGACAGACAGTCAATAGCAATGGCTGACTGTAAAAAACGGAAATGGGGCAATCATAAATTTACACAGATATGCAAGTGCCCTGGCCCCGGTTTGCGTGTGTCTCGGTGTGAGTTAGTGCATCCCCCATCCCGTTATTTCCTTATACAGCCCACAGCAACTTCAAACAGCCACAAACAGGATCAAGAAAGGTACAACACTAGTCGAAGGAATGAGTTCTCTAACGAAAAGGGAAATATAGTTTTTTATGTTAAATTGATCAATTTTGTTAAAAGATGTTTTTTAAATATTTAACTTTGGAAATTTGGCATTTGTTGATTTAAAATATATGTAAATACCAATAAGTTTTGTTTTCAGTTGACATAAATACTTTATCCAATTAAAAATACTTTGAAAACAAATAAAATATTTAAAAATTTATCTGAATGTATTACTTTTCATTCGTTTGTTTCAATTTATGATTCAAATTTAAGGAAATCAAGCTGAGAATCCAGCTGAAAATGCAGCTGAAAATGCATCTGAAAATGCATTTCAACGTGGCATTCAAGTATCGTATTGCATCGAAATCGCAATTATTTATTTTACGAATTCATCTCGAATGCCAAGTTTTGGAATCTCCTACAATTCAGCTGCCAAATGGCTAAAGTTTCTCTGTGTGTGTGTATGTGTGGGTGAGGTCCTGTGGATTTCGGCTATGTGTGTGTGCGTTAGTCTCTGGGTGGTTTTGTGGGTGGCAGAGTCCTGGAAAAGACTTCGATTTAATGCGAATGCGATGCGTTGTCCGATGGCTGCCCCTGAATGGATTTGCCTTTGCCTTCCAGCCCCTTGCATTTCCCTTGGCTTTTGTGTCCTGCCTCTCAGCCCCTGGATGTCCCTCCTCCCGCTCTGTTGAATTTCCCCTCCGAAACCATCCATCCATCCATTATTTTTTTCACTCTGCGTTCGCTGAGCTGAGATTTGTGGTGCGGTGCAAATAGATTTCTAGCGCAGAACATAAATAATACTCACACAGGCGCACAGGCACAAGCGTTGCCCTTTCAAATGCGAGTGCGTTCGTGGGTGTGTGTGTGTGCCAGTTGATCCTCTTCTTTTGGTTCACAAAAAAAAAAAAAAACGGCTAAGAACAAGTAAGGATTCTGCAGTAGAGTGCCCGACTATGGAGTACCTATGCTTCAATGAGTGAAATATATAGCATTCTTTTTGACGTCAAAAGATTTTGAATTTAATTAACTTTAAAGAGCTCTTTTTATTGTTATATTTTTTTAGATCTATTTGGAAATCTAAGAGCTAGATAGAAAATAAATACTTTGATTAACAACGTTTTAAAACAAAAGTACAATTTAAAATCAATTCAAATGTTACCCAAAAGTAGGCTACATATATCACATTTATCCTTTAATCGGAGCTTTAACTAACATATTTGCCACATTTAAAACCTATTTATAAAGTTCCAATTCTTCCTACTTCCCTTTATATATTAATATTTTAGATTTAATAAGAAATAGTTTGAAAATAATAAAAATAATGTCATATGGCTCTTGAATATACCCTTTTATTTTTACCAAATACCTAGTACAAAAACGAAATGTCAAAAAAAGGGACAAGAAATGGAAAATTCTGAAACCAAAATCAAAGTGTTTGCGTTTGTGAAAATCGTACGCAAAGGAGGGGGCGAGGCGTGGCGGAGTTGGTTTGCCTGGCTTTGCATGCAAATTTTGCCAGAACGCTGGCAAAACGTTTGACATTTGCCATTTTCCCCTCAGCTAGATAATGTGGCCTTTATGGGTCCCAGTGCCTTCGCCGGCAGAGTTGTCTCTGCTTTTTGCCGGGCCATCCTGTCGCATATTTTTGCATTGGCCTGGCATAATGATGGGCGCCCTGCCTGTTTTTGCATCCTGCCAGCAGTTTGATTTGCATTTGCATTTGCCCATCGCCTGTCCACATTCTTGTCTTGCTCCTCCTGCTTTTCATAGTTTTCTCTGTTCGGCCAAGGTATTTATGCAGCCCGGCATTCCGGGCACGTCTTCGTAAGGACTACATTTTGGGCTTCATTAGTGACTTGGTCCAGGTGTAATTAGTACACGAGCCGTGCTCATATTTGTTTGGCTTCAGGATTCTTTTACGGATGCTGGTTCTCCCTGAAACCGAGATGGGTCCTTGCGTTCCTCTTTTGTTTTTCCGGGCTAAGGAATGGCTATCAACAATGGGGGGCATCTGTGATTAGTTCAAAGGACCTTTTTCTAGTCTGGGTTTTTGGAAGGGAGACTTTTTTTGTTCAAATTATTAGAGTAAAAAATTCGTAACATTAACAAACAGTATACGAAAGACTAAATTTAAGATACCTTTTTTTACTCTTTCATAACTAAATATTTCAGGAAAATAAAGTCGCTGGCACTTAACCATAAATTTGTTTATTTATTTTATATTATTACCAAAAAGAACTCACTTAAGTTCTCAAGTATCCTTTCCAAATAAATGAAATAAATCTCTCAAAGCATTTTCAGCTCAATCCAAGCTTTACTAAGTTTCTCTTTCAGGATTGCCTGAAGATCTCATAACAAGTTTTCGGTTCAACTCGAGTTGACTTGAATGGCACAGGCTGCAGTCAGTTGGAAGTTCCCAAAAGTGTTAAATTTTTTACCGAGCCAGACAGACGGCCCAAAGGGGACTGGGCGTGGGGATGGGCATGGAGATAGAGAAGGACCTGGGAATGGGAATGGGAATGGAAATGGACTAGGGTGTAGATGTCGCTTCCTAGTCGCTATCGAGGAGTAGCATCTACAGCTCTAGGTAATCCCCAAGTGCTGCTGAACATGAGAATAACACACGTAATGCATATTTAAACATTTGCTGATAGCAAATGACAAAGGTGGAACAGAGGCCCGGGTAACAGGAGCATCGATCCTGGGGACCTCGGAACGAGCCCACGGAAAACAATGACAATGGACAGAGACGGAGGCGGAGGCGGAAGCGGAGGTTAGTTTAGACGGTCTAGAACCCTCAGAGTTGGGCAAATGTTTGGCCAACTTAAACCTTAATCAATGCAAAAGTTTCTGGCCTAATCGCTCTCAATTATTCAGGTGAAACGTGGCATTTAACAACTACGTGAGAGGTGGTGGCCAGCGGAGACCCTAACGAGGCATAACTTTCCCTCTCGCAGGTGGGGCAGGTGTGGGCGTGTTCCTGGCATTAAATATAATTTTCCCCACCAAAGTCTGGGGCTACTCAACGCAGCTCAGCTCACTGAAGTGGCAACCGAAACCGAGTTGCCATTCACTCTTGGATGTGCACTCAAATAAATAGATAATCATTAATTTGAATATATTTTGAGGTAATTTATGATACTTTATAATGTTTATTAATTGTTAAATAGAATGCTATAATAATTTACAAACTTCTAAACTGATTATATTTAAATAGCACATTATTCTTTATAGAAAATTTTTATAATTAATTTATTGTATACTTATTTAAGTATTTCAATATACATATTTTATGTAACTTACAGAATATTAGAATATATTTATGCGATGATGTTACAAATACAATTTATTTAGTATACTAATAGAACATTCAAGCACCTTATGCAATAATTTTATTAAATGTGAAAGCATTAAAGAAAATCCTGGCAAAGCCGAATTAAAAAGGATTTAATTTAAATTCGCAAATTTTATTATAAGCATATAATTGTAACAATGTCTTGTTCATAGTTTATTTCCCCTTTAACTTAATTTATCACTTTAGTGAACTTTATTAATATAATCCATTAGATTACTTTGCCTTACTTGCTTAACTTAAGAGTTGTCAGTTTTAAATAAAGTCCACAAATTAAGGACCTAAGTCGGATTCAAGTGTACTGCTGGCCGGGTTAATAATAATGATATTTAAGTTGAGTGGCGAGCGGTGAACAGAGTCCGCAGCGGCGCAATGAAAGGACAAAGTTGCCAACGGAAACGGAAGTAACTGCACAGAGTCGCTCATTCCGGGAATTTGAATGTGTGCGAACGTAAGCCTTTTGTAACCAAAGTCGGGGCTTGGCCAAAACTGTAACTGGAATTACACCTAAAAAACTATTCACACACACACATAAAGTATAAAATGTGCTTTGTGTGTGCACTGCAAGAGGTAAAAATTGAAAATTTTCGCAACTTTACAGGTGAAATCGGAGTGTGCCAGGGGTAGGGAATCGGCCGAGGGATATATCTAGCGTATCTACATATGTATCTGTGGTTAAGCCCCGTCAGGTGGGGGGTGGGTGGGGACTGATGAAAAGTCAGGAAGTAAAGTTTTACGGTTCACATAAAAGCTGAAATGTTCATACAATCAGCATGAATTATAACTCGGATGCGGATTAATACTTGCTCCAAGTGTCTGAATATGAGTGCGAGTGCATGTGGCTTACTGACAAGCCTTCTAGCCTGATTTTGTGTGCCTGAATCAGGCTCCACCTGGAATCCCACACCGTGCACACCTGCAGAAAGTTGAGAGAGTTGCAGCGTTATGCGCTTTTGATTTTCCTGTAATTGAAAACTAAGCTGAGCACCGCCATCAGTTGGGTTATTGAAAGCAGATATATGCTAGGAAATGCTTAAATGAAAAGGTTTATTGTAGAGGGTATTGAATATTTATGAAATAAGTTAATTCAGGTTCATTTATTGTGATATTATATATTGATTATTATTTAGTATTATTCAGAGTACTAATAAGTTCACAAATAATTACAAATATATTAAAAGGAATCACTTTTTATTATAATTTATAGAATGGGAAAGAGGTTGTTAAACTCTTCAAGGAAAAAATGTATCCTCTCTTAGCAAACTAAATCTTACTTGATCCAAATATAAAATCATTTATTAATTGTGTGATTTTAATTGAAAATTTGTAGGAAATACTAAGACACCTTTTATTGCCTTTTAAAATGAGTTGTCTTTTTTATTCAATAAAATATATATAATAATAAAATCCACCTCCCCTGAAGTATGTCTCATTTTACGGCAAAACATGCTTTATTGGGGCAATGGGAAAGAGGTTGTTAAACTCTTCAAGGAAAAAATGTATCCTCTCTTAGCAAACTAAATCTTACTTGATCCAAATATAAAATCATTTATTAATTGTGTGATTTTAATTGAAAATTTGTAGGAAATACTAAGACACCTTTTATTGCCTTTTAAAATGAGTTGTCTTTTTTATTCAATAAAATATATATAATAATAAAATCCACCTCCCCTGAAGTATGTCTCATTTTACGGCAAAACATGCTTTATTGGGGCAATGGGAAAGAGGTTGTTAAACTCTTCAAGGAAAAAATGTATCCTCTCTTAGCAAACTAAATCTTACTTGATCCAAATATAAAATCATTTATTAATTGTGTGATTTTAATTGAAAATTTGTAGGAAATACTAAGACACCTTTTATTGCCTTTTAAAATGAGTTGTCTTTTTTATTCAATAAAATATATATAATAATAAAATCCACCTCCCCTGAAGTATGTCTCATTTTACGGCAAAACATGCTTTATTGGGGCAATGGGAAAGAGGTTGTTAAACTCTTCAAGGAAAAAATGTATCCTCTCTTAGCAAACTAAATCTTACTTGATCCAAATATAAAATCATTTATTAATTGTGTGATTTTAATTGAAAATTTGTAGGAAATACTAAGACACCTTTTATTGCCTTTTAAAATGAGTTGTCTTTTTTATTCAATAAAATATATATAATAATAAAATCCACCTCCCCTGAAGTATGTCT
Organism: Drosophila watanabei; assembly: GCA_008042575.1. Lineage (NCBI taxonomy): Eukaryota > Metazoa > Arthropoda > Insecta > Diptera > Drosophilidae > Drosophila > Drosophila watanabei. The sequence continues at coordinate 542 of VNJS01003345.1, read as the reverse complement.
CATTTTACGGCAAAACATGCTTTATTGGGGCAATGGGAAAGAGGTTGTTAAACTCTTCAAGGAAAAAATGTATCCTCTCTTAGCAAACTAAATCTTACTTGATCCAAATATAAAATCATTTATTAATTGTGTGATTTTAATTGAAAATTTGTAGGAAATACTAAGACACCTTTTATTGCCTTTTAAAATGAGTTGTCTTTTTTATTCAATAAAATATATATAATAATAAAATCCACCTCCCCTGAAGTATGTCTCATTTTACGGCAAAACATGCTTTATTGGGGCAATGGGAAAGAGGTTGTTAAACTCTTCAAGGAAAAAATGTATCCTCTCTTAGCAAACTAAATCTTACTTGATCCAAATATAAAATCATTTATTAATTGTGTGATTTTAATTGAAAATTTGTAGGAAATACTAAGACACCTTTTATTGCCTTTTAAAATGAGTTGTCTTTTTTATTCAATAAAATATATATAATAATAAAATCCACCTCCCCTGAAGTATGTCTCATTTTACGGCAAAACATGCTTTATTGGGGCAAT
>VNJS01003342.1:0-16816 GCA_008042575.1 Drosophila watanabei | reverse complement strand
TTGTTATTGTTCCATTCCATTAGTTTTTCCCGAAAGAGCACTCTTAACTCCAATGGAGGAATAGCCTCCCGTAAATCGTCGTCCATCAAGTACCTTAGGCTCTCGTATGTAACTTCGGCTTCTAAATACAGATGAAAAAAAAGAAAACACAATTAAATATAAATATTAAATAAATAAAATTTTGAGGTATCTTTCTATGGATACACGAGCAAAGCGTCACTTTAATACTCACCAACCCGCTCCAAATGAAACTCTTTTAAAAGATTGTTTAATTTGTTGTCATCGGCATCGAGTTCTTTATCGTCACAGAATTCAAAATCCATCGCAAACACAATTAGACGCACACCCTTCGAATCACAATTTACAAATATGAAGCACACGTCTAAAGTCATGGCTTACTAAGTGCAAGTTTGTCTTTGGTTGGGCTTATGTGTCATTATTTTCCAGGAAAACAACCTTGCATTTATTATATTATGGTGAGAAACATATGACGAATATGCAGAGCGAGATGGCATTATGATTGCCATTTTTGTGTACGAAAAAATGAGACAACAGTAGTAGCACAATCGTTGGAATTTTAAAAATTATAAAAATCTTAATTTAAGATTTTTATTTCTTGAAATAAATCGTTTTTGGTATTCTTTTAAGATTATTTCGTATTCCTTTGAGAATATTTGGTATTAGTTTAAGCTCATTTTTTAAGAATATGGAAAATCTTAAATCTAGTTTTTTTTGTGCTTGAATAAACCCTAGAAAATCTTATTTTTAGAACTTTTGGTCTTATAATAAGATTTTATTTTAAGAATGCACAAATTCTTGAAAGAAGATTTTTATTTTTTTATCAGTGTAGAGTAATTCGTTTCCGCTTCCGGATAGCAGCTTCTTCCAAGCCTCCCATCCTCTCGCCTTGGGTTCTCGCCCAGTCAATTCAATAAAACTTGTGTCCATTTCATTTAAAATTCTCTGTTCTATCTCTGAGCTGAAACAGGAGCCGGAGGAGCAAGGAGTCCTGCCTGGCAAATTAATGGTGTTAAAATTAGTGCCTCGGACGAAGTGGCTGTCCGCATCCTCACCTCAACTCCCACCAGCAAAAGAAACTTTGCCATCTGCCCAAGGAGTCCTCTTCCTCGCCGTCTTCTATTTATTCTATTTATTTAGTTGTCACTCTGCAGGAAATTATGCCATGTTGTTGCTCCTGCGACACGTGTAACCGGCTCTTGGCCCTTTTTACCTGGCACCAAAAAAAAAAAAAAGAAAACAAAAAACGGAAACTTTTGCTCCTTAAAGTTTCCATTTTGAGGAAACTTTTTTCTAACTTTTTCCCCATCTTCGTTTCTTTTCAGGTGCTATTCAGGAGAGACGTTTTTTTGGCATCCTCCGCTCGGCGAAAAGGAAGGAAGGTAAGTGGCCAGTGATGAAAATGAAGCCTCTCCAAGGGAAAACCGAATATTTCCCTAATGAATCCAATTAAGCAAACAGCCAAATGGCCAAAAATTGTGGCTGCAAAATGATGAAAAATCAAAGGCTAGACAAAGGGTAAACACGCCAGAGAAAGGGTGAAAGTGGATGGTCGAAAAGGATGGACTGAAGGGAACGATTGCCTCAATCACGAAATGAACACACAACGCCAAAGGGGGAAAGCTGCCGTCGATTGATGGGACTTTTCAAATTTAAATGCTCTCTGTGGTTGATTTAAACGAGCTTAAATTAAGGTGTATCTTTGAGGGAAAAGGGGATTTAGTAAGGGATATAGATACAGGGAGTTTTTGAGCATATAAATTACAATTATTAAACTTGTTAAATAAAATTATGATTTATAATATTCAGAACTTTAGTAAATCTACTTTTCGTAGCTTCTAAATAATATTTAAGGTGGAGTTTTGCTCCGATATTTGATTCGAAAGTGGGTTAGAAACCCAGGAAAAAGCATATATTAAAAGGGAATTTTGTACCTCCAGCTGTGCCAATATTCAACACAACACACATATCCCCCATGGAGCTGTAGTCGGTTTTTCCTGGCCATGCAAAAGCCATTTGCCAAAATCAATACATTTATTTAGACCGCAGGGCCCGAAAAAGGGAGAGAAAAGCAAAGCGGAAAGCAAATCAAATGCCGACGAAAACGACACAAAATGTATTTAGCATTCGGCCAGATATATATATATAGGATATATATATATTGTAAAGGTAACTCCCGAGTCTGGGAAACCAGCCTATTTGGTTTTGGTTTTGGCCAAATCGTTTTACGCTTTGTTGCCGCCAGCCATTGGGCCAGCCAGGATGCAAATATGTGCACAGGCTTAACGTATCCAATAAAGCCAGGACAGAGACTGACAGGGCGAGAGTAGGAGCCACTGATGGACAAAGCTCTGCGGACTCAGCTCGTCATCATTGGACATAAGCAGCTCAGTGCAGCTCATACAGAGCAAGAAGGATTTTGCGCTTTTAGAGATGAGTTTTAATTCACTTAATTGACTGAATTGAGTTTTCTCTTAGGGAAAAGTTGGAGAACTTTGCTAAGAACCTCTTCCTTAATTAAAAGTGACTTTGAATGGGCTTAAGCCACATTCTGATCATAAATTAGTCAAGATCTTAAACTCATTCCAAATTAATGCTTTAATCTTGAGGATTTATTATGACTTTAATTCAAATTTAATAACATTTTCCCCAAGTGCAGTGTCTCCCTGGCTCATCCGCTTAGTTGGCTCCGATCTGGTGTCTCTACCACGTGTCCGTCCAGAGCAGATTAGACCTGGTCCGAACCCCCAACAACTTCATCTGCCGTGGAGAGGAGCGGAGTAGGGTGAACTGGGGCCATCGTGTGCGCGATTTCGTGGGTTTCATTGGTTTCACTGCAACAATGTTGTGGCGGTGCGATTTATATCGCTGGCCTTAAATGTCATTACCAGCTAAATGCCTTTAAAGAGGCCCCATCCATTTGCCCTGACCAGTTGGCGCCAGCACTGAAGGTGCGACCAGTGACCACTGACCAAGAGGCCACCCGTCGCGTGTCTCCTTTGGAAGCAAACAGAGAGGAACTACCTGGCAAGATCAGGTTTTCTTTCTTCAAAGAGAGAGAGAGAGAGGGACTGACTCCTACTCCTACTTCTCCCCGGGGCAGACGCATTTATCATCCCGTACCCGTGACGCGCTGTCGCCTTCAATTACACGCAAATTATTCTGCGCTCAGCGAACGGGAGACGGGACGGCGGCACCTGTGCCTCAGTGCCTCTTACCTGGCCTTCCTGCATCCGTGTTGGAGTGGATTTTATCTTCATTGCGAGGCAACATCTGCCGGGGCGGCCAGTGATCAATCTGCCTTATGTCAAGCTCTGGCCAAGCCGATGCCAATCTGATGCTCCAGTTCGGCTGGCTGCTCTTGGTAGCGATTAAATTGATTGATCAATGGTTGTATTTGAGAAAGTCGGATTATAGAGTTCTAGCTTGCGTCATTATTGGGATATTTGAGAGGCTATCTAAACTGGGTGTTAATATTTTTGATGTGAACTTAAAGCAGGTGAGGTTTTAAGCTGGTAAAGAGGGGAGCTTTAAGAGGTTAGTAAGAGGTATTTGAAGCGTATGAATTATGGTTTTTTTGTATACAAACTACAATGAATATTGTTTTTAGAAATATAAGTAGTTCTTCTGGCTCTTGAATATTTCTTTTATATATTTTCTTCACACATTATTAGTCATAGTTGTGCCTGAAAGTCTTTGTTTGTTGAGTAGATGTTACTAAGTTTTTTTGTTACTAAAACAGATTAATGAAGCTGTAACTATATTTTCATATTAAAGTAGCTAAACTCGGCATTTGAATCTGAGCATTCCCTCTGCTCAAGTGCCAATGCTCGTTTCCTTTTAATTGTCCACTAAAATATGCCGCATGCCCGTCGAGGCGAGTCGAGAGCCATGCAAATACTTGAAGTTTGCCTCAAGTACGCGACTGCAGTGGCGAACTCCTCCCTGCAAGAAATGCCACCTCCTTACGTTCCCTCTACCCCTCCTGCTCCTCCTTCCCTCCTAGTGCTTTCTAATTAAACAATACAAATGCGGATTGCGACTCAAAGACAAAGACACGCATTCCGCGGACTTGGAATTTCGGCGGCTGGTGATGATGATGATGCTTCGTCAACAATTTCGCCATGCAAATGTGAGAGAAGGAGGAGGACATAGGGGAGACTCTGATGGCGGGAATTTTATAATTAATCGCAAATTTCACAGGTTTCGCACACACACACAGTCAGTAAACAGCAAGTCTTTATTCACAAGTAGGCATCCCTTAGGTCTATGAAGTCATCCAGCTCCTCGGCGTAATCCTCCACGGAGCCACCGGTCTCTCCGTGTCGCGAGTAATGATTGAAAATCATGTCCCTGGTCGCCGGAGCCACCTTGCCGCTCTCACAGTCGTGCATGTCCTCGTACGTGATTTCGCCGTGTCCCTTGCCTCTGCCTATTACGCCCAGGTCGTAGCTGCCATATCCAATGGATCCTCCGTTTCCGTTTCCTCCTCCTCCGCTGGTTCCTCCGCCTCCACCTCCTAAGCCCTTGGACATGCCGTTGCCATTCCGCTCCGCTCCGTTTGAGGCAAAGCCCATCACCTTGTACACCGTCTGCTTGATGCCACCATGTCCTCCGCCTCCACCTCCGCCGTGTGCGTGGACCACCTTGTAGACGGTGTGGGTGTGATGGTGTGTCTTCGTCTTGACCGGCACGTGGATGATGAGGCGTCGGTGGGCCAGGCGGCGCGCCGCAATTCCCGTTGCCGTCAGCAGAAGCATCACGGCCAGGAGGTTGCCCGCCAACAAGTGCCTCCGCGTTGTCACCTGTGTTTTGGGGAAATAATTTCAGGAAAGAGTGTTAATAGCGATTTGTGCGGGTTAAGAGGGTTGTGTCTTGACTGTGATTAAATTTAAGTGGACACTTAGCAGGGGTCTTATGGCACCCATTAAATGGAAATAATTAGTTTGGGGAGAGTAAAGCTACAGTTAAGGGTACAAGTAATTTGAGATTCTAATTGATTATTTTTGTATAATTTTTAAGATAGGATGATATTAAGACATATAAAAGCATGTACCTTTTATTTTTTTAATTAAAAATACATTATTTTTAAAGTTAAATTTCTATCCTTTAATAGGGGGATCCATTAAGATGTATCTTTTTTTAATAGTTTGGTTACAAGTATTATTTTATTTCCCTTTTAAATTGATTCACATTTTGTAAATGCTTTCCATGGATTTCTTAAAGTTGAACAACTAAAATTCATTTAATTAAGATTTGTAGTTTACATTTACTCATTTTCTCTTCCCTAGTTTAAACTTCTTTAAGGAGCAAAGCTTTAATTTTTAAATAAGCGTATCGATTTGGTTATATTACCAATAGCAAACCTGTTTACACATTGATTCAAACTCAACTCGTTTAAGTTTAATATTCACAAATTTCCTCGAAATAATTTTGATTACATTCCTCCAAAGGAGAGTCTTAAATTTTTATTTTATTTACAAGTTCTTTAAAATTTTTCCGATATTCTTGACTCACTTTGGTCATTTTAATGCTGCTGCTGCTGATGCTGCTGCTGGCAGTTGTGGTTAATTCCCGACTCTGCTTGCTGTTTGTCAAGCAGATCCTTTAATTAATCCTTTAGTTTGTCCAGCCGGACCACCGAATGGCGCGAATTCACTTTCAGCACTGTGTTCGCCGGCTGCAATCGATGGGGCTTTTATATTTGGATGCGGTAATCAGGTTCAGTGCACCATGCCACCATATACACACATCCCGTATATACCTAGCCATCCACCTATAATACCTATCCATCATTATCTTCGGCATGGCGTCGGCGGTGTCGATTGAATTGCAGTGCAGCCTCCACATAGCCGCAACATTTGCATGTGCAGCGCCACAGCAACACACAACAGCACACAGTCGCGTCCATGGAGTTACGTGTGGCTAATTATTGCTTACAGCTTATAGAGCATTGTGGCACTGAGAGAAATGAGGGAGAAATGTTCGGAACTATGTGAGTTAAATTTATAAGAACTTGTAAGAGATGCACATGTTTTTATAGCTAACTTAAACCATATTTATTTAATGAGTTTAAAGCTTATTTCTGTCTTTAACACGTAAGTCTTAAGGCCTCAAAGAACCCTTCTTATCCTTTAACCCTGCAAAAAAACAACATTTAAATATATCATAAAACTTATTATAAGATGTTCCCTACTACACTACAAATTTTCTCTCAGTGCCGCCGTAAACCTTGGGGCGCGGTTGGTGCCCAGTGGAGCGCTCCAAGTATTTTGCGCCAAACAAAAACATTTTCGCCATTTCGCCGCAGCTTCTCTCATCCCCATCCATTTGATCTGCTCCCAAATTCAAATCGGAAGCCGCGTTTCTGGTGACTGGCTCGGGGAGCCGGCGAAACGGAATTACCATTCCGTAAAACCATGGAATCTCACATACGACGACACCGCCTCAAATCCAATCCCAAAGCCATGGCATTCAATCTTGAAACGAGGCGAGACGAGAGCGCTTTGTTCAACATTTTATGCGATGCCGCGAAATGCGGAAAAGACATAGATTCGCGCATGTTTTTCACTTAACATTATTACTTTAATTAACTGACAAAGCATGCGAGAGGTGGCCAGGGGCCAGTGCTTAATTCGTTGCGTATTAAATATGCATTTCATTAGCATTTGCCAGCCATCGACTGCATTAGCATACGTAACTTGGACAATGGCTCACCCAGTTAACGGGGCGTATGCGTAACATATCGTAAGATGGGTGTCGTCTCGATCCTGTGGAGATGTTTTTAAGGATTTGATGTGCCTTGTAGTTTTATTTATATAAAATAAACAGTTTGCTTTGCTTTTATGATGGTTTATTTTGGTTTTTATAAACCTTTTTTTTAATATTTACAATTCTTGACCTTATAATACTCCTTTCTCTATTTCTATGTCATTAAAAATTGAAATATTAAATATTAGATTTAAATATTTTTAAAGTTTTACTGCAACCAAATAAAGGAGTCGTTTCCGACCCTATAAATCATATATATTCTTGATCAGCATTAACAGCCGATTGGATCTAGCCATGTTTAGACGAAATAAAATTGCTAGAAATTTTCAAAATTTTATAAGGGGTTACATCGTCAAAATTGTCAAAATCACAAAAAAATTTAAATATTTAAAATTTGACATTTACGTGTCTGATTTTTTAACTCAATAAAAACTAGCATAGAAAAGCTTTCCAAATTGAATTTAATGCACTTTTGGCTGAGTTATGATCGATTTTCATAACCCACAGGTATATAATCTTCGGTTTTCCGAACTTAACTTCTTTCCTAGTTATATGATGATATTTATAACATTTTACTTGCTTTTCTTCTTTCTTAAAACACCTTGTTTCTTGTTTGTTTCAGTTTAAAGTGATTTAACATTTATTATAGTTAAATATACAAGTCTCTAGTTAACATAATTTATGATACATTCATTATTAAATCATAAAGTATGATGCATTATTTACATGATTAATTTTATTTACTTTAATTTTATTTACTTTTAATGTTTGATTTTTCCTGCGTTTATATTTCTGCAATTCCACTTTACAATATTTTACTTTCCATTCAATAACCTTTACTCAAAACCATAACTCTTCAGATTAATTCAATTAATTTCGCTGTGGGAATCGTAAAGTTATTATTATTTTATTTTACGACTTTCGGCTATTAATTGGCAGCTGGCAATCAGCAAATTTAGCTTATATATTTTTCTGCTTGAGTGACTGCGAGCACAACTGTACTAACTACACACGTAATACATACATATATGTGCACTCCCACTACCTCAGCCTGGTTATGTGGATTTAATATCGCGCCCAGAATGTGCACTCGTAAAAAGCACCGAAGGACGAAAAGCACATGAAAATCCAGGCTCCAGAATCCAGAATCCATGGCATATGGCTAATGAAACGTGGCCCGAGAAAGTTTGCCCCTCTTTTTTCGGGGGCAGAGAGGATCAGGAGGATGGAGAGCAAGGCCAACAGATAAACTGCAGTAATAAGTAAACGCCGAAATGCGTTGTGGAAAACGTCCGCCATGAATTCTATAACTTTATGGCCATGGCCGCACTCTAATTGTTGAGAATACCCCAAGGATACTCCAGGACCTGTTCAACATTAAGTGCGTTGATGCCTTTTGCCTTCACCTTCACCTTTACCTCTTTTGCTCTGTTTTTATGTCCCAAGCAGAGGGTATTACTTGGCAGAAAGTTTTGGCATAGGAAAATGTTAGGGTATGAATTAGGAGTTATAGTTAAAGACTTTGCAAGTTTTGACTTTAACTAAATGGAAATGTTTATAGGGATTATTCTCTAGAATGAGGATTATTATGAGAATGAATGAGAATTATAATATAGAATCAAGATGATTCAGTTTATTATTGGTTTTGTGGACAAATTTGAACATTTGAAATCTTTGCTTAAAAATACATAATTGTATTTATAGGATTTAATTTAATAATATTTTTACAACCTCTATTTATATAAATACTTGTAGACATTTTTAAGTAGAATCTTCTCCTGCTTCAAAGGGTATTTCATATTCCGTTTTCCGAAACTATAGTTATACCCACTTGAACTTCTTATCCCTTCCGTGACTGCCCCTCAATGTTGGACCGGGTGTAGTAATAATTTTGATCAACTTTTATAAGCGGCGTCATCAACCTGTGTGTATGTCCCGGGCGGAGGAGGATGTGGGGCGGAGGATGAGGACTTTGGGGCTTCTTGTGCAGGGGCTTCCAGCTAACAGCTAACAAACTAACAGCTAACAGCTGCATGAGCTCAGGCCGCCGACTTGTTGTTTGTGTGTGGCCTTAGTTATGCCTAGCCATAAACTGCATGCGAAATTACCAAAAAGCAGGCACACACACTCTCCCGTTTATTGGGCCAAAAAGTTGCTCATTTACAGCAATCTGGCTGAGAAGGATAACGCGGGGGAGGATGCCCAGAGAGGATACCGCTAATAAAATGAAAGCCGAGGCGCTAACAAGCCGCAGCGGAGCTCGGAGGGAGGAGAACGGAGACGGAGCTCTCCGGAAAACCCAACAGCCAGGCAGTGAAACTAACCCAACCAAGCAGAGTCGTAAATCCTGGCTCTGCAGCCTCATCCTCGTCCTCATCCCCCATTCCCCTGCCCAAAAAATAACAAGTCCTGCACTAGCCACCCAAAAAACCAACCCGCATCCGGGCTAAGCAAACTCGTAAATTTGAGGAAATTACAACATGAAAGTCCTGGCCGGCAATGCGCGACTCTAAATTAAATAAAAATACTCCGGGGGTGGGCATCAAAATGGATACACTGGGGGAAAATATGGGGTTAATTTGGTGCAACTTCGGTTAAAAAACTATATTCTTTTAAATTAGAAACGTTCTACATTTTAATTTGAACTATATTTTGATTATTTTTTAAACTGGTTGTATGTCAATTAAATAAATTAATAAAGATAAGATGCTTGCATCATGTGAAAAATCGCAACACAGTTTAAGCTCTGACTTTTATTTAATTACCAATATTTAATAAATATTATTCATAGAGTTCTTTAAATATATATGTAAGATTTAAATATATATAATTACTTGCTGCTTTATTTAGGATATGATTACAATTAATATTGTATGATAATTAAAACTTTCTGAAAACATGTAGAAAAATAATTTTAACATTTTACCAGAATACTTCTCCCTTCTTTTGATCAAAAATTAAATCTATTTTGGATAAAAAGTTGTAATTCAGAGAAGCAAACTCGTTTTTCCCAGTGCCCAAAGTTGTTGAAAAGGGGGTGAAATGCGACCAGAGTGCTAGTTGGTCAAAACTTTCCGCACCTGTTGGCCAAACTGAAAGGTGGGACCCAGGACCCAGAAGGAGAGGCAGGAAGATAGGCAGTCACAAAACCTGGCGTTAATTAAAGCTGCAACATAAGCTCTCGAAGGACACAGTCCGCTGATTCTGTTGGATTGCAGGAACTCCAAACAGGAGCAGGAGGTTGTAGGCTTCCCACTTGGGAGTGGCGAATGGAAGGGGAAGCTGGCCGGGCGATAGAGCGAGCTCAGATTTGTGGCAACGGCAATGGCAGCAAAAGTTTTGCCCATCCGGCCGAGGGAGACGAGATTTATGTCAAACTAAAGCACTTGATGGCAGAATAGTTGGCATTTAATGGCTGCATTATTGGAGTTTGTTTGGAAAGTGCCGTAACTAATGGGTCACGGCTCTGTGAGATCCGAGGGCGGATCTGCAGGTTAATGCGTACAAATTGCCATTTATCTGTGGCGAACTTTCTGGACCAGTGGACCAGCCTAGTGGCTCTCTACTCACAGGTGGAAAGCTAACTAATGGCGAGAGTGCGCGAATTAGTATAACTCAATTTGTGTCACCTTTGAAGCGGGGGAAGTTAACATGCCAATGGGTTTTGTTGAAGTTCTCTAAGAGCTCTTTTATGGTTCAGCGATCTATGATAATGATGGTTTGATATCGTTAGGAGATATCGTTTCCTCTTATTTAATGTAATTACCAAAAGAACAATTGATATTTCTAGCTTTATTTTTAATCAAATTAACTTTATAACCTTTGCTTTTAAGCCCTGTTAACTGCCTTTGCTAGGCACTGATTTACCCCCATCAAAAGCTTAGATTTTATGGCATAACTCGGCTCCCGCTTATCTGAAAGTCATCCTGCCTGAATCCCCTTTCGATCCATTCCGTTCCGTTTCGTTCGTTCTGGCCGGGAGTCAAATGTGGTGCACATCAAAGCCTCTGATGGCCATCAGGGCCACCTGTGCATGTCCAAAAAGGAGGCCCACCCAGCAGCAGCAGCAGCAGCAGCAGCAGCTCCACAGGAAAATCGAGAATGGAGAATTAAGAACGCGAATAGAGGAGCTGCCAGAAATGGCCCCAAGAAGTGGGAGTGGGAGGAGCAGGAGCAATAGGAGGAGTAGGAGGAGCTGACTGGGGCAATAAATTTCGATTACATAATTTGTAAATTGTTATAACCCGGCGAAATTACCATGAAATCTCTCTCGCAAGGCATTAAAAAATCTGCCACTTCTGGGCGGGAGTTAAAATGGAAACCTTTCTGGCCCATGAAGGAGGGTTCATAAAGTTTTATGGTGTTTGACTGCAGAGCATCTAACAAACAATGGGCCTGTGTTGTGGGATGTGGCTACAGATTTGGATTTGGAGCCTTCATACCAACCTTGCACTTCCTGCTTAGATGCTTGGGTGGGCTGGGCCACACCGAGAGAAATTGTTATGAGAAAAGTCTCTTATCTTTGAGTAGAAAATATAAACTAAGGAGTCTCTTAACCCTCAATTATATCACAAATCTGCTACTTATTTCTTTCTGTGCAGGTTACGCATCAGCGGGCGCAATTTCATAGATGATTTCCGTAATGCCGCGATTAGTTTTTATGCCCCGACCATTTGAGACCGGGCTTGAGCCTCCCGAGTAGAGGAGCTGCTGCCTCTGCTCCCGCTGTCTCGCCTAATTAATGGCAAATTGAAAGAGAATCGTTTATCTGGCACTTGTTATCGCGGCTGAGTCCGAGATTCCCGGCTCCCCGGAGTCTATGCTGGCCATGGAGGAGGCCAGGGGCCATAAATCAACAGCCAATTACAATAAAAATTTATCATGCACAATAAAAAAAGCGAGAAGCGCGAGCGCGAGCGAAAAAATGACGCAGAAATAATTTACATGGCGCATTTTTCACATTTTTCAGCTAAGGAATTTATAACAATGTCCCCAAAGGGACACCAGCAGAGCCTCCTCTCCACACGATGGAAATTTTAATAAAGCACGCGGCATTTCAAAGGAAGACAAAGGGCTCCAACTACGACTCCAGCTCTGACTCCTCCTGGCTTCTAAAAGAACTCCTCCTCGTTTGGGGTTTTGCGATTGCAATTGAGGGATTTTCCCATTCCCCCCCTGAAGGCTCCATGGATGGCCCTTGAAGACATATTTCCCGGAGAGGCCAAAGTGCACTTGCTCCATCTGCTCCAGGAGCGAGAGCTCTCCATTTGGCCTTTCGAAGAGGTTCATCAGCAGCAAGCCATTTGCTGCAGATCCTGGCCAGCAAATCAAAGTGCGTGCTGCGTGCCGGGTGCTTCCTTTTCCGGGTTGGGTTAGGTCCGGATCCGGAACCAGCTTTGGTTTTGGTTACGAATTCGAAGGATGCTGATTCCGGTTTCGTTTCGGGCTCAAAGTTCCCCGTCGTTCCCCTCTCTCCATTCCCTGCTGCCAGCTTCCTGTATTTCAATTTACATTCCGCCCGCAGGACTTATTGCTTTTTCGCTTTGATCTTCCCCCCTTTTTTTTGGGCAAAGAAAGCACCCCCTCCAGCTGGAAACCATGCCTTTTTATGGCCTTCATGTCCTTTGACGCTTATCGTGACGCCTGACGCTGGAACTGGCACCAGGACTCTGCCACTAAGGGGGGCACATTTGTCTTCCACTAACTTGATTTCGGCTTCGACGGGGTAACAATAACACTGAGAGATAAATTTATTGATTTGAGCGGAAGATTTTAAATATTTTTAAAAGTATTTTATATATTCGAGTTACATAACATATTAACTAACAATTTTTATATTTTTAAATATTTTTTTTATATTTTTAATAAAAAGACTTTACTCACTGTGGATTTGCCAACCTCTTGGCCATATGGCAGGCAAGTGCTTCAAAGTTGGCCATTGAGACATAAATACGCACTAGCCGGCAGTTGTTCGACTGTCCTTGGACATGCGGGCTTAACAGGACAACAAGGACATCTTGGCTGGTACTTTTCCTAGTTGAATTTGAATTTGAATTTGATTCTGTGGCTTGGTCAAAAGAAACGAGCCTGAGATAAGGGCTCGTCAAAGGGAGATGCCAAAGCAGGACAATAGAAAATAGAGAAATTTAAAATAGAGAAGGAAATCAAGAAGAGTAAAAAGAAATCTTACGAATTCTTTAAGAAATTTGGTTAACTTCTTTATTAAGGCAATTAATTATTATAAATTATGCATCGTTGGGCTTTATTTTCTCAATGATTCCCAAATAAATCTTGAAAGTTCTTGCCAAAATAAACCTGTGAAATTTCGATACCAACTCCTTTTACCTGCAAATAGCACACTTTCATTTCAGCACCGAAACCTCCTTCACCTGCTCCTCCCCCTTCTCCTCCTCTTCCCCAAACAACATTTAAATTTATTAAGGCAATAAAATGATATTTTTGTGGCCCCAAGCTCTGTGGCAAATGGGCTCATAAATATTTAAAACCGCTTAAAACACGCACGAAAAACCAAAACCAAAAGCTAACAAACGTTTAATTTTATTGCCTGGCCCAGCCAGCCGCATCCCTCCAGCCTACGCACAATCCCTTCCAGCTTTTCTAAAAGGGCTGCTCATCTGCAGGCGATAAAAGATTTTAATTTACTTTTGATCGCGTTTGGGAATCGCACCTATTCAAATCTCTGAAATGTCTTGACCACCCAAAGACCAAGAGCCCATTAAAAGCGTATAAAACTGGGCTCTCCCGGTCGCAACATGATCCCGGCTAATTGAAAAGGTAAAAACTCAAATTTGTGTAAATTATTTTTGGCATAAATTAGCCATTTGATGGCTGTGCAGTGGCAGGCATGTTGGAAGTGGCACCTGATCCAGGTCCGAGCTGCACATGGCCCCTGTCAACAAGGATTAGACATCGCCTGGGTCGGGCTTTAATATGGCCAGAGTAGAGGTGGCCACCAAAGAAAATTAATATATGGCATTTGGCAATCTTAAAATTTTTTTTACTATTAAATGTAAAAGAAAAAACATAACTAAGTCAAAATAACATTAATTTTAATTTTGAAAGCATTTTTGGTTTAATACATCTGCACACAGAATTAAATATTTTTTGTTGATGATTTTGAATTAATTTTTTACACTTTTAATGATGCAACCCATTTAAAAATTTGCGATAAATTCGTTTAAAACATCATTTATTATTATAACTAATTTTCAAAAATCTATAACTTAGCCAAAATACATTAATTTTAAAGAAAGCTTTTCCTTGCCAGCCGAATAAGACGGCTTATAAATATGCATACTCAATTTAAGATTCAAAAAAAATTTGTTGTCTTCATTTTTTGACAATTTTGACAATGTAACCCCTTATAAAATATTGACAAAAATTTGTAATTTTTTTTCTTGCCGATACAGCTAGATCGACTCGCCTGTTGATGCTGATCAAGAATATGACGGGTATTTAATGCAATTTCTATAGCCCCTGCAAGGGCTTAAATTCAATAAATAAATTACAGGCAAAACTTTTATCAAACTGTAAAGATCCCTCAAAATATATAGTAGAAATCCCCTGAAAACTTACCTACAAAATCGGCGTGAAACCGGATGAATTTGCAACACTGGCCAGTCACCTATGGACAATCTGACAATCAGGCGAGTTGATGCTGGATTTTATAGCCGCCGTTGAGCAGTTGGACCTGGTGGCTGGTGGTCACTTTGATGACTCTGGACTAAGGCTATCATTTGCTGGACTGCGGTCCGGGTCGTTAAAGATTTGACGATCCCTCCGGAAGCTGTTTAATTTGTTTTGGCACCTCGCCTAAGTGCTGGGAGGTTATGGCAGATTAAGGCTGGAAGCGGATCGAAGGCCCGGGATTTTAATTAAATCTCGAAGAAATCAGGGTTTTATTTATACGTCTGCCTGGCGTTTGGTTAACCCATTAGTCGCGACAACGTCTGTGGAGCTTGTGCCGCGAGCGAGTAGTTTCGCAGTGGCCGTTTTACAGTTGTCTGGCGGGGATCGGGGTCGGGAGCGGGTAGAGAGTGGTCCGTCTGAGGCGCTGCCATGTTTAGTGGCAATTAAAATGTTTTTATCTTATTAGTGCGTCTTATCTGCGGCTGCCATTTAAGAGATACAGTGGTGCTCATAGACTTAAGCCACTGCCACTACCATAGATTGCTTTCTTAATAACTTTTTTGAAAATATTTATTTCGGCGTGAAATTTTTTACATTTTGCAACACTGTTATTTAAGCAGCTGATCACAGTAAAAAATGACAAGTAGGAATTCGGGGGTTCCCAAAAAATTGACTAGATTTCAAAAAGGAGCATTGCGATCTGCTCATATACTTAAGCCACCTTAAGCTTTAAACGTCAAACTTGTGATTTTTTCCGGGAAACTTGTGCTAGTTATTTTATAAACTAAACTATTTAATACTAAATACGTTTTCCAAAACAATTTGATCGCTATGGCTAAAAATAAAAATACAAATCCGGCCGAAAGAAAGCTAATATGGGAACATTACGAAAAAAATAAAAGTATTCTACAAATATGTAAGACTTTACATTTTTCGCGTGGCAAAGTAAGAAATGCCATTGCATTTTATTAGAAACATGGGACCTGGGAAAATATTCCACGTGAAAAGCCCAGAAAAACCACGTTAAACGACGATAGACGGATTGCCAAAATCAGTAAAGCCGATCCGTTCTTGACATCGACGCAAATCAGAGGTCAAATGGTGGCAGATTATGGCGTAAATGTGTCAGCTCAGACCATAAGAAGACGGCTAAATGAATTCGGGTTATATGGACGCATTGCCCAAAAAAAACCATTGCTATCCAAAAAAAATGTTCAAAAGCGCCTTCAATTCGCCAGAGAGCATATTCAAAAAGGTCCAAATTTTTGGAACATGATTGTTTGGAGCGACGAATCCAAGTTTAATGTTTTTGGGAGTGATGGTAAACCATATGTACGACGTCCTCCCAACAAACAATTGGACCCCAAATACACTAAGAAGACCGTTAAACATGGTGGCGCTTCTATTATGGTCTGGGGCTGTTTCACCGCATCGGGCGTAGGTCCCCTAGTGAAGATAGAAGGAATTATGAACGGCGAAATATACAGGGACATCCTTATTAACAATTTATCTGGAGAATATGCCGATAATTTGCCACTTGCCTGGATATTTCAACAGGACAACGACCCGAAACACACCAGCAAGATAGTCAAGTCGTGGCTTAGCCAAGAGAGAATCAATGTTTTGCAATGGCCACCGCAGAGCCCCGACTTGAACCCTATAGAGAACTTGTGGGGAATTCTTAAACAAGCCGTTGGCCAAAAAAAACCAGCAAATAAAAACGATTTGTGGCGAATTTTGCAAGAAGAGTGAAAGAAAATCACCCCTCAACAGTGCGCACGTCTTGTGGGTTCAATGCCAAAGCGTTGCTCCGCAGTTCTTAAGCAGAAAGGTCATCCCACTCAATATTAAAGTAAATTTATTAAAATTATTAGGAATATTGGGCAAATTTTAACTTTTTCAACCATTTTCTTCCAGGTGGCTTAAGTATGTGAGCAGGACATTTTGGAGATGGTCTCAGATTTTTTAAGTTTTTCGTTGAATATATATTTTTATAATTTGGTTATTCTTCTATTATAACACTGATATATAGAACTTATGTGACACAAATAATTGGAGCTGTGAAATAAAAACTTTTCTTAATTTTCGTTTAAATTCTTGGTTGAAGTCTTGTGGCTTAAGTCTATGTATAATGCTTGTATCCCAAAGTAGAAAAAGTTATGTTAAAAACTGACAAAGTTATAATTTTTTTTCTGAAAATTTCGCGACCGTTCCTATGGCAGCTATATGATATAGTAGTCCGATCTTTATAAAGTTAAATGTAAAAATCTGGAGCAATATATAAAGCTTATAACCGAGAGTTGATCAAAATATGTTAAAAAACAGTAAAGATATGATTTTTTTTTCAACAAATTTATGGATCGTTTGTATGGCAGCT